>JARQZK010002891.1:1497500-1637500 GCA_030704885.1 Cynegetis impunctata
ATAAAGAACTTCGAAAACCTAGTAAAGGTATCTGTTTGTGAGGCTGCAGTCAAAATTTTGCGGATGCCAAGGAAAAAACAAAGAAAACAACTCCTTTTGTATTCTGTCAAGCTTCAGAGAACTTTTTATTCTCTTCTTCAGGACTTACTAGAAAGAAATTATGAAACAATTAAGTTAGGTACTATTCAAAAACACAAAGATGCGACTACTTACAAACTAGAGTACCTATTAGTACATTGATTTTTCTGTTGATCTCCTTTAATACTCTCGTTAGTAAGTATTTTTTTAAATTCAACTTGTCCGTCACGAGCAACCCAACTATTAGTATATATATATATATATATATATATATATATATATATATATATATATATATATATATATATATATAAATATATAAATATATATATAAGATATTTTTTAGTGATTTGGACGACACGGTCAATCAAACACAATTGAGTTTCTCTGTAAGAAAAGATTTATTGTGGTTATTTTAAACATACACAAGAAACCAATGTTTGGTATTTAAAAGTTACATACCTGTAAGAAAAGAAACGACATTTAATGTTATCAATTCCAATTTCCAAACCACAATTAGAATCTATGAAGTTATTAAACAATAATATTTTAATATTTACAAATGCTTCTCTGCTTCTAGGTTATCTTTTTCACTACAGACGGATTCATTTGATGTGTCTCGCTGACACTAGTTGATGATGTTTGCGGTGCGCGGGTAAATTTAAATTAAAGAAAAAATATAGTTTTTCTTTACATCTCCTATATATATATATATATATATATATATATATATATATATATATATATATATATATATATATACAGGATAATTCCTTGTCAAAAATTGTAGGGGTTGCCGACTCTGCCTTATGGTTAACTGTGATTATCTTGATACCCTTGAAGATATTCCTTCAAACAAAAATATATTCTGTTAAGACACATCTTTCCAGATGTAACTGTATGTTACAGCAGGACCAAACAAACGTAATTTTAGCAATTGCGATGTCTGGCCGATATAAACTTGACAGTCAGCGCAAGGAACAATGTAGACAATAAAATATCGGATCTGCATTGAATAGGGGTGAAATCCTTAAGTGCACTAAATCACCTTCTGTTAGTAGTAGGATAATATCTTGAAAATGTTTCATTTGGAGTAGCCAACAACCAACAACAGTATTAACAAGAACACAGGCACAAATGGTTGGAGCAAGATCTACACATACTTGATGCCATAAGACATTTGTTCGAATGAGGAAAAGCAGTGTTACGTCACAATCAATGTGCAGATTAATTTTTGAATTCACAGTTTTATCGACGGTAGAGATCACAGAATTCGTCTGGTTCTTGTTTACATGTACATAACCTGTTAACAATTGACATCTATATATATAACGACTTCTAATTTGTGGAATCGCAGTTTTCTATTATCGTTATTTATTTGACAAATTGATGATTATTGAAATCAACGCTAGCTTCATGAGATCCGATGGCGTGGAATTCCCGTTGATCTTTCAATGGAGAATGTTAGAAGTTTCGACATCGCCGCCACACAC
This sequence comes from Cynegetis impunctata, assembly GCA_030704885.1. NCBI lineage: Eukaryota > Metazoa > Arthropoda > Insecta > Coleoptera > Coccinellidae > Cynegetis > Cynegetis impunctata. The sequence continues at coordinate 1,499,072 of JARQZK010002891.1, forward strand.
GATGGAAACAGACATCCGCTCTTCAGCGAGCTCATCTGTAGTGTTCCATCATAGTGACGGATGATGGCGCTTTGATGCGTTCGCATGTCATTAGAGCTCTTACTAGAAACATCGTTTCTCACTCGGTCGATGAACGGGACACTCCTGATGAGCTCTTTGAAGAGCGAAACGGACTGTCTGGTGTTTCCATCGTGTGTGACGCTGATTTCGCATGTTCTAACATTATCACTTGAAGGATAAATGGGAATTCCGTGTCGTCGTATCTCATGAACCTAGCTCCCTTGGAGATTGTTATTGCCAACGTATGAATAAAATTATTATTACTTTTTATGATTCCCAGAACGGTATTACATATATTAACTTATTATTTGAAGTGGTTAACTATTATGAGGTTCAAATACCAAATATAATGATGGTGAATTACTAATGCTCATTGTGTGAAAGATCTGAAGATTTATGTTTTAAAATTTCTATAGATTCTAATAAATTAAATATTTGGAACTTATTTTCCTTATGTAAAACTTCAAAATTATTGTTGATATCATGTGTTTCTTCTATTAAATGGTTTGAGTAATTGGGGTCGATCTTATTATTAACATAACTTCTTTCATGTTCTTTGATTCTATTATGGAAAGATCTACCCGTCTGCCCTATATATAATTTAGGGCATGAATTACATTCGAGTCTATAAACTCCTTACTTCGATTCAAAACATAGCATTAAGTTTAAAAAGGCGAAAACTTCTGTCGGGTTGATTTGCCATGTTCAACTGGAACTCCTTCTCTTCTAGACGTTATGTTTATGTGCCCTTGAAGATGCCTCTCTCTTTCTTACGAATGAAACATTCCAGTTGAACACATATTGTCACCTGCCGTGAAGGCGTACATAATTTCTTTGGAATATATTGTATCAATAAGATTGTTTGACCGCAAACGTCAAAAAATGACTACTTTTTTAACCTCACTTCTCAATGTTGATGTTTGATTTCACAGACGTCCTTTTGTTTTTACCTTTTTGTCCGGCCATTAGCGTACAAAAAAGTACACTTTTTTGTAAGCTCACGGCAATTTCAAGAACGTCGGGCGACGTACTGTTGGGTTCCGAATCCGAAAAATTTTATATACAACAAGTCATTTCTTAATGCTCGGGTACTTACCAAAAACGCACAGTCCTATAATGCGTAGATAAGTAAGTAAGTGACTAAATGTTTCTGACAATTATTTTGTTGAATTGCCAAATTTGTATTGCCTTGACATCTACAAAACCAGTAAGCAAAGCAATCTAGTTTTATGTTTCTCCACATCTAATCCCTTTTGAAAATATTATCTTAATTCTATCGTTTGAACACCGTTTGCGGAAAAAATCGCATGTTTTATTCGGAGAAAAGCACTTTTTGTGGCTCGACTAAAATTGTCGGCCTCACTGCGTTCAGCCGATAAACATTCAGCATCGCCACAAAAATTATCACTTTTACTCCTAATAAAACAATATACTATTATCCAGATGAAAGGATATACGATTCAGAAAATGCCGTAGCATAAAATTTAACTACTTCTCAAATGAATTAGGACCACAAGGAACGATTCATGTCTTTTTTTCTCTTAGATAATTCTAACTTCGAGTTTCTCCTGCTTTCAGACCATAACCGGGGCGATGTCAACCTTGACGCCCCCCGTACAACTCGAGAAGCCCGAAAACCAAGCGCGAGTCGACTGGATTCAGGATTGTGCCACAGGTCAGGACTTCGACTACCCGCCCGAGTTTTACGAACACACAGAGGCTCTCTGGAAAGACAGGGGAGTTCAGGTAAGCATATACCCGATTCTTTCGATCTTTGGAGAAATCTACTCGGATTTAAAAAGTTTACGCGTATAACGTGCAAAGATAACTGTAAAGGCGCAATTCCATTGGGGCGACATGTAGCATGCGATAATGACGCATGCTACACTCAGTCTTTCAATTGGAGCAACATAAAGCAACATGCAGCTTGCTACAATGACGCATGCTACATGTTGACCGGTGTTGCCCAGACACATGCGTCAGTGTTCGACAAGATTCATCGTGTCGAAAAGTGTCGGCGTTTATCCGATAGTCATCGGTTCGGTGCGACTTGTATCCTGCGACATGGAGTGGAATACATATTGAGAAACTACTTTTATCATTGGAGAATATCATAATTCTCCGAAATTATGGATTAATAAAATATCAGATATCCGGAACATATACATAAGTGAAGGATAGCTATCGCCGGTAGCCAAATATCTTAATGTTACTGATAACCTAGCACGAGGTGGTGTTGCTTCAAGAAAAATATCAGGTTATGCGAGATCTTCCTTAATAAGTATTCAAAATCCTCTCGGCTCATTCGAGTAAAACTTCGAAGCAGAGCTTTATCGTCGGCAATCACTTTTTCGTATAAATCTTTCTGATCTTTTTGACCACCAGCATATAATTGTATCCTACTTGGCTTCCTTCTTTTTCTTTTTCTATTCAAAGCTAATACCCAATATGCAGAAGCCATAACCGTTTGTAAAGACATGATGCCGCAAACTGAAGTGGCCTCTATTGAATTGATATAGTAGCATGCCACAAACATATGCTACAAAGCGCATGCGACAGTGAGCGAAAAGTTGCACGTTCGACAGTTTTTAAATTCGTGCGGCATAGTCGCACAACTACAAATAGGAAACACAAGACGACGTGTAGCATGCTGCATGTTGCCAAATGTTGCCTCATTTTTTTGCGATTTTTTTTTTGGAAAGAAGTTCCTCACGGCAGGCTTGGGGGATATAGGGATTTCGCTGCGCGGCCAAACTGAAAATAATGTGATACTAAAACCGTAAGAATAAAACCGTAAGAAAGTGTTTCGGTTTCGTCGATTTTTCAAATCGGATTTTCTAGTTTGTAGAGAAATCGATTTGTGTTTGAAATCGAATTTCAAATTCGTTTTGATATACTTATTGGTGTCATGTCTACTCAATACTTAACTCAAAGTTTCGTATCATCTCTAATTTCAATATTCTTGATGATCTTTAAATGATGATCGAATTTTTACTTTAACATGTGTTTCGATGAATATAATTATTGAAAAGCAGATCGATTTTGGCGGCAGTATGATGTCTTCAGTGTTTTTCCTTATAAATCAATTGCAACATCATGTCAACGCCTGTACGATATTTCAAAGAAAATCGATATGGAATATTTTAAATTGCGCTCACTCGTCAGGACAAATGAGAAGCTCCATGTGTTGCCACGTCTGATGCTGGTAATTCTTAATGCAGATCGTGATTCGACTTTTTTACTTTCAACCTGATATTTCGAAACAAAACACTATCATCTCTTGGTGTCGCGCCTTTCTTGTTCTTCTACAGTCGCCCGATCTCTTCACTTCAGCTGATCCGGTGTCACTTTTACCCTTCAAAATCTTGCTCACCGCACCCAGACTCACGCCACGCTTTCTCGCAACGTACCTGTGTGACATCGAAGCGTGTGTTCACTTAATCCTTTCGCGTTTCCTGGGAGTGATATCCTTCACGAAAGTTAGACTACATAAACTCACCGATTACTGAATATGCAGCTTCGAATGATAAAACATCGAAAAGTTTGTGTAAAATTTCCGAATAATATCTACTAACAACACGCAGAAAATTGTAGGTTATGTTTTTAATGCTGTGACATCTGTCAATTGATATTACAGTGTTGCAATATGCATGAAATGGGAAAAATATATATTTTTGACTGCAGTTTCGAACTTCGTACATGTTCTGACGATCTTCGCAGCTTTGGAATATCTACATACAGTTTTGAGAGCCAACGTTTTGAAATTATCGTCTATAATCTGGCTTAACGAAATTATTGAACTGATAGGTACAACTTTTTAAAAGTGCTCACAAACTAGCTATGAAATATGATATTTAGTAAGTAGGTAGCCGATGGAAAGTTACTCGAATAGCTTGAAATTACGATTTAAATTCATTATTAATAAATATATTAAGTCGCGGAGTACAAAGATCAGTTGGTTGATTCAAAATATTGATGTATTTATTATTATGGCTATAAAAGTTTCCGTTTATTCCGAATGATTCATTGATATGCTTTTCGAATTGTACGGGGTCGGAGTATGATGAACTAGACTGATGCTTTAAAACTTTTCGAGATTTTATTCTTACGTTTATATTTTATCCCTTTTCAATATTCACCCTTCCCCTATTCCTTATTCCTATTCCCTATTATCCTATTCGCATCATGCGAATTTTCCATTGTTAAAACAATGCTGAAAGTCTTTAAATTCGAAATTTACAACTGAAGATGTTTGTGAAACGCACCGAAGATTATTGAATATATGCTCGAAAATGTGATATTGAATAATTTTTTTTCTAATCATGAAAAAAATACTTGTCGACCATGAAAAAAATTCTTTAATAATTTAAAAAAATTATCAAGCAAATTTCCCTTGGAAAGTTGTTTGATAATTTTTTAAATTATTAAAGAATTTTCCTTGTTTACTTTATGTAATGTATGAAATTGACCATGGTCGACAAGAATGTTTTTCATGATTTGATTGTTGTATTTTGCGTATTACGCTGCTAGCATCTTCGGAGTGCGCTCTCGTGAGTATATCCAAAGGTTTTAAATCACTGTGTTAGTGTTCCTCACCACAGTGAATGGTGGGACACATGCAAAATACACTCATGTATCCCACCATCTAGTTGAGGAAAACACAAAAAATAATGGCAATATACCTGTTTTTCTTTTCTTCAGAGGGTGAACAGCGCGGTAAAATATTGACCGTTTTGTTATTTCTTCCTGAAAGTTTCATATATTCTTTTGATTTAGAATTCGATGTGTCAAAGAATTATGTTATTAATCAACTTACGTAATTTTCGAGTTCGTGCCCTGGAACAATTCTACCCACTACGCCCCTCTGCATGACCTTGTATATATATATATATATATATATATATATATATATATATATATATATATATATATATATATATATATATATATATATATATATATATATATATATATATATATATATATATATATATATATATATATATATTATATATATATATATATATATATATATATATATATATATATATATATATATATATATATATAATCTCTTGATAATTATTAGCAATAACAGGTTGGTTGAATCTTAAAAAACTCGATTTAATTAATAAGTTGACGTTCCACTATGACATTCATAGTTATTCAAAACTTTTGAAAAAAATTGAAAATTCTTTGACATTTATTGACTTGAAAAAATTGAATAGATAAGATTGATCTGTTTTGTTAAAAATTCTTTCGGATGTAGCTGTTCTTTGTTATTTATTACGTGCTATTCAGTCTAATATTAACATTCAAAATTGTTATCATTAGAAGGCAAGGGAAACTACAGAAACCTTTACCTATGTAATGTTCGAAAATAATAATAATAGGGTACTATTTATTTAATAGAAAAGAAATTAGTCACGGGAAATATTAAAAAAGTAGAGTAGAATTATCGGTATAGAACGTTTATATGGAAGCAGCCGTTGACACGTGTTAATATTAGACTGAATAGCACGTAATAAATAACAAAGAACAGCTACATCCGAAAGAATTTTTAACAAAACAGATCAATCTTATCTATTCAATTTTTTCAAGTCAATAAATGTCAAAGAATTTTCAATTTTTTTCAAAAGTTTTGAATAACTATGAATGTCATAGTGGAACGTCAACTTATTAATTAAATCGAGTTTTTTAAGATTCAACCAGCCTGTTATTGCTAATAATTATCAAGAGATTAAAAATAAATCACAGGCAACAACAATTCGAATAAATATATATATATATATATATATATATATATATATATATATATATATATATATATATATATATATATATATATATATATAGATTAAAAATAAATCACAGGCAACAACAATACGAATAAATATATATATATATATATATTTATATATATATATATATTTATATATATATATATATATATATATATATATATATATATAATATATATATATATATTTATATATATATATATATATATATATATATATATATATATATATATATATATATATATATATATATATATATATATATATATATATATATATATATATATATATATATATTTATATATATATACATATATATATATATATATATATATATATATATATATATACATATGCTTTCAATATTACTTTTTATTGTAGTAATAACTTGAAAGTGGACACATTTTCAGTATTATTCGGGTTTCGTTCTGAAATTTGTAACTTCAAGAAAGAAACTTCTAGATATTTCAAAGCATGATTGCCAGAAACCTTAACTATACATTTCATAAGTTTAACGTATAATGCTTAAAGAAGTTTGATATTTTCACAAACACAGTAGTGTAGATATCTCCATGTCAGGAGGTGCGTGTTTACGCGACGACTTTCTGCATTTTCGATCTAAGCGGTGAATTGTTGGTTCCCAATATCTTTGGTAAAGAGCGCTCTGGGTTGTTATCCAGACATTGTTACCGACCACGATTTGTATTGGGGAACAATTAGAAATTTGTAAATTCACTCCGAGTCAAATAAACTGCACTGATGAGATCTAATAAGATCGAAACAGCTGTATGTAGATTTTGAGTTGGGGTGACTTGACAATTTCTATAATTCACCGTTTGCTTGTGAATGTAGATTTTGCGTTGCGGAATACGTATAACCAGCTCCCTTGGAAAGTTGTTTGATAATTTTTTTAATTATTAAAGAATTTTCCTTGTTCACTTTATGTAATTTTATTTCTGGTACATGTAATCAAGACTAATTTTGAAAAACGCGTGAGCCGCACAGCACTGCCACTAAGTTCGTATTTTTCCTTCGTTTAGTATTATTTTTTATTAAAGACCTAAATCCCCTGAGTTAATTTGGAGGGACTGTAGAGCTGAGTAAAACCTCAAAATCCGCGAAAGAAATATGAAATTTCTACTTAAAATGCGACATTTTCCCCTAACTTCAACTCAATTCAAGTACATAATTTCAACCCTCTAACTAAGCTGTGGAGGTACGCAGAACCCCAAGAACCACGAAAAAACAAGAATCTCTACACAAAATGGCGACGGTTCGAGAAAAATGTTCATACCGTCCATGGCACTTCCTCAACATCAACTCAATACATATTTTTAACCCTCCCAGAGGTTCCCAAACTTTTTTTTCTCATAGACCTTTTTAAAAATTTTGCTGATTCCGGTGGACCTCCTGCAGCTGCATTTCTACCATATTCCCAAAAGTCGACAAAAAATGTGAGGATTAGATCCAACTATAGAAATTTGCGTTGCGGCTGATTTCCAACCACGAATCAACAGTTTTTAAAATGTGAGAATTGGTTTGTTGGTTGATTAATTAATTGATTGTGCTGTGAGTCCACCTACATTGATAGGTGAAGTCAAGCCAAAATTTTAGTTCTTCACCATCGAAACCAGATGAATTTTCTTGGACCCCCGCTTACGAATTATGAACCCCCATTTTTTTGTCACGCCAACGTAGACAGCCGTCGAGTCTCCCTTGCACCCCTGGGGGTCCACCTGGACCACTTCGGGAATCAATGCTCTAACTCAATTTGGAGAAGGTTTGGGCGGTGTTTCGGAATTCGATCCCGCTACCTGCGGAAGGGACTACCTGCTCACAGGGACCTTAGGTTAGTAAGGTTAGAAAAAGTCAGGTCAGCGGGACCGAATTCCGGTCCGTCCGGTTTGGGGGTACGAAAATGATTAAACACTGGTTATTTTTAGCTCTATACATCTTCCAAAATGCCCTAGAACTCTACAATTTTAAAACGTGGATATTATAATTGTTCTACTTTATAATTTTGTAGCAGACTTGTTTGTATTTTATCATTCCATGAATTGTTTCATTTTCATTAATATGCACTATATTGCGAATTATTTGTTTAATTTTAACATCCTGTTAACCAACCTCACATAGGTGTAAGTAGTAGGTATATATTTTTTTTTGTGTTGTAATTCACTTGTAAGGTTCCTGTGTAATTTCCCTGATGATGGAATAAATTTAATTCCGAAAGCTTACACAAACTTAGAAGAATTTTCTTTTGACATTGCTTCATTCCTCAATATTCTCTAATTTTATATATATATATATATATATATATATATATATATATATATACGAATATAATATCAGACATCAAAAGTAATAGCCCAGGAGGTCTAAAACCACTCTTTGTACCTCCTCACTGTTGCCATTCATTCATTTTCCGTGGTATAAAAATCTAGATAAGATAATTTGGGTTTACGATCGGATTTACCACTTGCGATTATTATTGTTCGGCAAATTGAAAATTAATTGGCATCTTGGCATTATCTCTATACTTATCCCTTGAACAGAAATATGGTAATTTATATGATAATAAAAAGCTCGACTTTATACAAGTTCAAATTTCTTTATGAGTCTCCTTTCGGAAACGGAGATTAGATTATTGAGAACCGAACGTGTCCTTCAAATATTTTTTAATATTCTACTGATAATAGATACACTGTTGCACCGATTGGCCTAATAATAAATTTCTATATGATGAACCATAATGTCCATAGTGGTGGTCGTTATTTAAAACCCATTGAAAATTTGTATCAGTTAGTTATCCATTGTGTGAGAGGCACGGATGTCGAATTTTTTAACATACTCTCTTAAAGAATGACTGGTTCCATGTCGTCAAATCTCATGAAATTAGTTCCGATGAAGCGTTTATTTAATTAATTATCAATTTTTCAAATTACACACACACACACACACACACACACACACATATATATATATATATATATATATATATATATATATATATATATATATATATATATATATATATATATATATATATATATATATATATATATATATATATATATACCGTTTGTCCACGGATGGGGTTTACAAGAGAACAAATGGACTAAAAATTGAAAGATACGAAAAAAGTCACTCTTAATAAACGTTTTTGCTTGTCTACTTCGGTTTATTGTATAGAAAACACATTAATTGAGAGTGACCTCTTTTCATAACTTTCAAAATAATGTAAATTTACCCTTAAGCAAAATAACATTTTTGTAGTTTTTACCCACCCTATATAAAAAAATTAAAGTTTTTTATTATACATCGTATTTTCTAGACAAGCAAAAAAGTTTATTGAGAGTGACTCTCTTCGTATCTTTCAATTTTTAGTCCATTTGTCCTCTTGTAAAATCAGGCGTGGATCCAGGCCCGACTTTTGGGGGGGAACTTTTATATATTCAAAAGCCAAAAGGTACTGATATTTTGGGCAATGGTAAATCGAGTAGCTCCCAATCAAAACAATTAGGTGGGGCCCAGGCCATTTGGGGGGAAACGTTCCCCCAGTTCCTCCCCTCTGGATCCGCGCTTGACATATATATATATATATATATATATATATATATATATATATATATATATATATATATATATATATATATATATATATATATATATATATAAATATATAAATATATATATATATATATATATTTATATATTATTTATATGTCTTTATATATGTATATATTTAATATATATAATATATATAATTATATATATATATATACATATATATAATTATATATATATATATATATATATATATATATATATATATATATATATATATAATTATATATATATATATATATATATATATATATATATATATATATATATATATATATATATATATATATATATTTTTTCTTATTTTTTTTGCCTGTGATCTATTTCTAATCTTTTGATAATTATTAGCAATAACAGGCTTGTTGAATCTTAAAAAAACTCGATTTTATTGAAAAGTAACTTTTCAATAAAAATCGAGTTTTTTAAGATTCAACAAGCCTGTTATTGCTAATAATTATCAAAAGATTATATATATATATATATATATATATATATATATATATATATATATATATATATATATATATATATATATATATATATATATGAATACTGATTTCATTACGATTTATGCAACGTTAATTAAAACCCAAGAAAAAAGAATACAAATATAATAACAAAAATATATTCTGTAGATTCATGGTATAGTCGAAAATAAAAATAATTGTATTGTATCTGAATCTAAGAAAACGCGTAGGCAGCAGAGCTTCGTCACTAAGGCCGTATTGTCTCCCCTTTTTTGTTCTCCTTGACAAATATACTAGCAAACGCGTGCGAATTACGCGTTATAGAATTATGTATCTACGTAGATATTTATTAATTTGCGTGATAGATCAAAAGCACTCTAATAAAATGTAAATAATGTAATAGCTTCATATTAATTACAAACGTCATAGCTTCATATTAGTTACAAAAATTATTTATAGATGGCGGCGCCATAGGTACTGGTACTGTAGATATAGTTGAATACACAGTCAACAAATGGCGCTCGTATCGCTATTGATGAACAATTTAATAAATTCTTTTCAATGAATGTTCGTCGAAAGCAGGGAATAAGAGCTTTAAAATGGTCCTTTTTTCGTATTAAATATTAGGGTTAAATATAACTCTGACATAGAAGTTAATCATTATTTTAGTAGTGTAATACTACTCAGAGTTATTAATACTGGTTATTTGAACCAAATAAGTTTTTATTTGCTCTTCATCAATTATATCAGCGACTATTCACTTATGTTATTGCTTTAGTTTTACTCTTTTTTTTCCGCAGCAAACCTTCGAGAGAAGTAATGAATATCAGCTCATCGACTGCGCAAAATACTTCCTCGACCAGGTGGGCGTGATCAAGCAGTCCAATTACACGCCCACCGAGCAGGACATTCTCAGATGTCGTGTGCTCACCAGTGGCATCTTCGAGACCTCTTTCCAGGTTGACAAAGTCAACTTTCAGTGAGTATCTCCCCTCGAAATAATTATGTAAAATAATAATAGTGTTGATTTGAAAAAAAATTATTACCTAGAAACTTTCGAAATTCATGATGTTATAGAAATGACCTTCAAATAAACACTAGTGCTTTTCAAATAGTAAGTATACCTCTAAAATCATTGCATTTATAATTGAAAACGAGCCTGTACTTATGAGCAATTGGTGCTCCGCGATAGCAAAAAATAACCCTCTACCATTGATGGCAATTTCGCGCAGAACGTCGCTGGATTCTCGCGAACCGTTTGGCGGATCGGAATGGGAGCCTTCCATTGCCAAAAAGACCGCTTTCGGCTATCTGAAACAGTCCTGCAGGTCGAGATTATTGCGACCTCCCTCGTCTCGGCTTCTTGCAAATAAAAACAATTTACGTCCTCCAATATTCAATTATTCATTAAATTGTTATGACTGGAAACTGACAGAAAAGCATAAATTTCAATTTCGTTTATAGTGCAGGCTGTATTATTAATATTATGAGTGAAACTTCTTTATAGAAGCAAAAAGTCGATTTCTTTGTCAGTTTAAGTTTCTTATTACTTTTTACCAGTTTAACCCTTTCGCTTACGCGTTTTTGTTTTTCAAGATGAAAATCTGAAATTAGGAAGACTTACTCTTTTATTTTTGTACAATTTTTAGGCGTACTCGCCTATGTCATCTATTTTAGGGGATGTGATTGTACAATTTACTGTACATTGTGAGTAAACGGTATATATGACTTGTACAATATATTTCATATTTTGAATAAGTGGTAGTGTATTTGCGATTTTGTAACATGAAATGCAATTGAAAAACAACATAAGGTTACAACTGATTATTTACTTATTTGTGTGATATATCAAAAAACAATTTTGTTTTTTTGAAATGCATAAATGTATATTGCACTTAGCACGAACAAAATTCATCCTAGACGTACATTCAGGGAATTTGCATCTGGAAGAAAAAAAATTTTCATCAAAATTACCTTCCATGTCATCTGTACTTCTTTCTTTCACCGTATTTTCATTATCATAATCATTGCTTACTTCTACGTCCCTATCTCCCCACCCATAATCATCACTAAGCCCTTCAATATCTGATAGGCCCTCCTCAATAATTAGTTTCAATAGGCATCTGAAAATAAGAATGCAGCGCCAATGTGGCCAGTCGTAGAACTATAAATATTGACATTGGAATATTTATGTTGTATTTGTTGTGTGTTTATTTGTGTTTTTGAAATATAATTTTACCATGAATATAAAGACTTTTCAGGCTTCTTTAGTGAACAAGTGTGTTACTGTGTATGTATTCTCATTGCTATTGAGGCGGTAGGTGATTATCATCATTTGTTTTGTAGCCAAATTAAGAGAAATCTTAGGTTAGATCATGAGATGAATATCTTAATTCTCTGATTGATTCGTTCAATATGTACTCTAGCAGCTGCTATTTTGGCATTCAACAATGCTTCTTCTGTAGTCAACTGTTTTTTGACTTTCAAAAATGGTGGCCTGATCAACTTTATTTTGAACTGTTGACAAATATCTATCAAGAAACCTTTGTCCACCATAATAGCATCCTGTGAGCTTTCTAACTTTAAAATTAAGTCACTTTGTTGGAAAATCGTTTTATCAGATGCTCTTCCCCCATATGGTTCACTAATATAAGTAATTAAACCTCCAGGAGAAACACCTGTCATGAATTTCCACTGTGTTATTAGATTTATACTGAGAGTAAAACCTCATCCTGCAGCAAAGGCACTTTGGTTTCTGTATAAAAATTTCTGTACAGTCTAAGATGATTCGAGTATTTTGAAAACTTTCAAAACATTTTGGCATGTTTTTCTGTATTTCAGAATATTCTGGGAATCTTATGACACAACTAAGAACTCTACTCATAATGGGTAGCATTTCATAAATATATTTTTGGCATAATTCTTGTGAAATGCCAAATAAAAGAGATAATGTCACATATGTAAGGTCACATTTCAATTTTGTCAATACTAAAACAATACGCTGTTTGATTGTTAATCTATGTGACCGTTGATCACTGTGAACAGATTGTACTGCTTTTACTATTGTATCTAATAGTTTTATATTATTTAGACCAGTGAAACTGTTTAGAGCACTATCTGTAGTTATCAGATCACACAAAGTAGAGACTTTAGGAGTATTCCTTTTTCCCTTCTACACAAACACGATATTTATCACCTGCTGGAGGAAAAGCATGGAAATTCACATTTGAACATTTCTTTTCCCTGGAAGAGCACTGAGGAACTGAACAATAACGATTCGAACGACTCATAGCTTTCAAAATGATTGCAAATAATAAATATTTGTAAAAAATCACACAAAAGCAAACACAAAACAAAGGAGAACGTAAGAACTATGTCAAGATTTTTAGTTATTCTGATTGTCACCAGGCGGCGTAGCGCTTATTTTGATTCGCCTATAGTTGTTCTTCAGTTAACGACACTTTTTTACTCATTTTTCAATTCGTACTACCATGAAATAAATCGAATATAACAAGAACTCTAAATAACGTGGAGTTTTTTACCATACCTTTCGATTTACTCAGAATGTACAATATATTGTACAGTAATATTTACTCCAATGTAGAAAAAACAAACTAAAATTTCAAAAGTTCACTATGAAAGTAACAAATACACGTATCGGTTATCACTAAAATAAATATTGCAGACATGTCAGAGCATGTTTTAAAGTTTGAAGCGCCACCTCAATTCAACATTCTGAAACAACTGCTATAACTCAGTAACAGGTACCATTGATAAAAAATGTTTGGGTAAACTACTCAACGCTAGGTGAAGGAAACAGTTCAAAATAGTAATAATGATGCTTACAGAATACTGTATTTTGTGAGTAAAGTGATTGAAGCATTACAAATTCGTTAGGATTTACGTAAAGTGACGTACAATATATTGTACACCGTGAGCGAAAGGGTTTAAGCGCTTATTATAGACTTGAAAAATTTGACATGGCATCATCAGAAGTGGGTGATTACGGTTTTTGTTTCGATTGAAACTAAAAAAAAAGTGTCAGTAGATAGGCATGTAAATTTCGAAGCATAAAACAAATAACTTTTTCTAATGATATTCAATCACATTTCCTTTTATTTCCACCCGAACGATTTTATAAAAGTTAAAAATTTTGGATCTTCTTGTTGGGAGGACATAAATTAAAACTTCAATGGCAAGTTCATAACCAATTTTAAAATATTTCAAATCAACGTCGGTGATGATTCTTTTGTTCAAGGATATATGTTTTTTTTCAATCATTGAACTAATGACTAAACAGACAAACTCATAGGAAAATTTCAGATTATATGTGAGTATGTAGTTAGATAAGAAACGACAATGAGCAAGTAGAGTATTTTAAATCGTTTCATTCTAATCTAAAAATAAATAAATATTGCTGTACGAGAAGTACATTATTCTGTCATAAAATAAATCTGTTGAAATAAGTGAATAATCCTTTTCTAAAAGTTAACTGCCAGAACAAAAATGAAATATGTTCCTTAAACAGAAAAGTTAGTTCAAACGCGAATAAGTTCAATAACCCTCCGTAAAGTTCATAAGTAAATTGAACCGGTTTTTTCTGGGTATTGTACTACTTTGAACAATAGAACTACATCCCATTCAAGTAATTCGAATGATACATAGAATAAGTGTATACACACTTTGTTATTGTTAATAATTTTTCCGTGGAATTCTATTTTGTTCAATTCTGATTTTTTTAAAATTTATTAAAATCTTTTGTTTATTAAAAACTTAAAGAATGAAGACGTTATAATAAAACAGAAAGAACAAACTTACTTTCATACGAGAGCTAACCGAAAAAAGTGATCGATTGTTTGTTATCTTGTCAGTGTTTTGCGAAGAACCTCTTCAGTGTCATACCTTTCCACGTTACCAAAAACTTTTTAACATGTTTATACTCAGGGCCCCCGCTACCATATGTGCAAAGTGTGCAATGTACACGGGCGCCATCCTTTAGGGGCGCCAAAACTAAGGGTAAAAAATTGCAAGAAAATTTGCAAACAAAAAACAAAATAATATTGAACTAAAAGTTGAAAAATTAAATAGGATTAGGTATAACACACGATTCTCATTTTGCGAGAACATGTCAGGCGGTAGTTTCTTGATTATTCCTGTTCAGACATGAATAATGCCTGGAGCGCTATAAAAGCGATACATCGTCAAACTGGTTAGTTCACTGGACCGTGCAACAAGTTAAAAACAAGTAATCCTTTTAATTTTCACATTTAAAGTTATTTTTATTTTGTCAAGTGTTGTGTTGTATCTAAAAAATTAAGTGCTGAATACCTGCTGACTGCAATTTCAAAGGTTTGATTTTTTGTAAAATGGTAAGTCTTCCCTACTTTACTTTATACTATCAACATTAACCCTTTATAGGATAAGGTAAGTTGGGGTAAGTGGGCCATAGATTTTCAACTTTTTTTCAAATTCCACTTTTACAAGATTATAACTACACCAATATATAAGATATTAATTATTGTTGATAATACATTTGAACAAGTGCAATATGCAGAGTGTGTTAAGGTAATGATATAGCTTATTACTTGATAAAAAAGTATTTTTTCAATTTTTTATTTTTTTGGTTACAAGTGGACCCAGTTCCCCTGAATATTGGGGTAACTGGACCACTCTGATGTATTTCTCTCAGAAAGCAATGGAATATATAACAGGGTAACTGGGCCCAATCTTTGTATACCTTACAATCTCAGAAAAATTTTGACTCCCATTAAAAAAAATGTTTTCAACCATTTTTTGATTTTGTAAGATGGATTGTTGCCAACCGAAGAAAATAAAGGTTGAAATAAAATTGAAAACATTATTTGAATAATGAAAAATACTATATTTTTACAAGTATTATACAAATATATACAATTTGAATTGTGTTGCCTTTGATATCAACTAGGACATACTTTCCTGTCTTAATGTTTTCTTCGAAAACTGCTGTTTCCATTTCCACTTGGTCAATACGTTCCGTTTCATAAACGTCACACACCTAAGTTCATGAGGTCTATAGCTTCATCATCTGTATCAATAAGTTGAAATGAAGTAGCATTTTAACTGGTCTTCATGTCATTTTAATTTTTTATTTTCTTATTCCGTTTTTTAATTTTTCTAGTGTTAGAAAAATTTTCATTTTCCTTGACATCTTTCTCAACTGTTATCTTTTTTGTTTTTAGGCTATTCTTCTTCTTCAGAAGTTTTTCCTCTAATTTCTTACTTTTTTCTTGTAAAGTCAACTCCTCTTTCCTCTTGTCTTCCTCTCTTTTTTCTACATACTCAGAGTATAGGGTTACTGGGCCATGACTGGGCCCAGTTTCCCTGAAGGTATGGTCCAGTTGCCCCAATCCACTAAATCAACTGGGGCAACTGGGTCATAACCCCCTAAGCCCAAAAAAGAGCAGTATATGCAAGAAAAACCTTACACGTGGTTATATGAACATTAGCTTAGCTAAATGCATTGACATTTTATTCTTAAAACAAAACAATTAACTTAACAAAAATTATTGACTCCGTCCATGCACTGTGTTGTTGGAGAAGTAAAACAAGGTCAACATTTAGAGCAGAAAATAAAATACTTCTTACCAGGCTAGACACAAAATGGCTGTTGTTTTAGTGACTTCTGTATACCAGTGTTGACACAACAGAAGAAAATTTCCTTGTGACAAGTAAAAAAAAATCTGGTGAGGGATGGCCCAGTTACCCCATGGGCCCACTTACCCCAACTTACCTTACTGGGTATAATAATTTTTTTTACACAAATATCTTTTTATTGGTTGTGAACAAGAATTCATTTTAATTTATTTTGTTATGATTTTATTCTATTTGTTTCATTCTGATATTTTAGTCTACAAATAAATATGACTCCTAAAGTTCAGTTTTTTTTTTATTTCTATCACCTTACCTACCTACCTTAAAAAAAATTTAAAAAAACATGATCCAAAATGCAATAAGGGGTGCCAAAATCTTTTTTTTGCACACAGGCGCCAGTAGCCTTTACGGGGGCCCTGTTTATACTCATATGTACCAAAAAGGTATTTCATTGGCATTGGTTATTGCGAGACACCCAGTAAAGTAACTAATCGTCAAGTTACATCTGTTTTCACGATGACCTTTTCGATATATTTAAATTCATTTCTAATTTCGTTTGAAGATGCAAAAATCTGAGCGAAACTTTCCAATTTTAACTCTTTCCGAATAGTATCAATCTTTTAGTTTTCTTTGTGCAATTGGCAAATCTGTAATGTTGTGAAACATTTTTCTTTTATACTGCAGTTGAATGATAAAAGTACAGAATCGTATTCTCATTTTTCCTCATAAAATCTGTCAAACGTCGAGACATCTGCATTCATAACATAATGGAAATAAGCCAAATTATTCGAGCTCAAGAGAAACACGCCGTCGTTTTGAACTTGTTGGTTCTCTTCAGTGTTATTTATCAGAACCAGAGCTATTTGACAAATCTATGACTACTTTGTAAACCTGTGTACGAAAACAGAGAGGTTTTTTATGCGACCATCGAGAAATCGCAGGAAACATCATAGAATAGAAGATTTCTTGTTAATCCTCAGGGTTTCAAAACATTATTTTGTCTCCTCCGAAAGTCTTGACGATTATTTTATATGCTATCACCAAATTTACACTGTACGTTTTTTCGAAAGTGTAAAATATATTTCAAACCGTATTCCCCACGGCACATACTTCCATCTTACCGAATTCGTAACGTTTTCAGCATGTTCGACGTCGGCGGGCAGAGAGACGAACGTCGCAAGTGGATTCAGTGTTTCAACGATGTCACGGCCATTATATTCGTCACCGCATGTAGTTCATACAACATGGTCCTCAGGGAAGACCCCACCCAGAACCGGCTCAGGGAAAGTCTGGACCTCTTCAAGTCCATATGGAACAATCGATGGCTGCGCACCATCTCCGTCATTCTCTTCCTCAACAAGCAGGATCTGTTGGCGGAAAAAATTATGGCAGGTAGGCTATTTCGACGGTCGCACGTCTACTAAGTGGTTTTGGAGCGAAGTACCTTAAGCTGGATTTATAGTTTAACAGACTGTAAGCGTAGACGCAACGCAGTAATATCAACTATGGAATGTATGTACTCTTGTTTATAAATGAACGTAAACGCATGACGTAACGTAAGTGAAACGGAATGGAACGGAAGAGTTGACCAACATTCATCTCAACATTGATGTCAACGTCACTGTCAGATGTCACTTGTCACTTCAGTTTAGTGAAGTTCATTGTTTTTTATTTTTGTTTTGTTAATTATTCACAATAGATGAATAATTAGAATATTATAATACAAATTCAAACCAACACAGGCTATTTGCGATTAATATAATTTGTAGGTTATGTTGAATGTCACTCATCACTTTAACCTCTACCCATGCGCAAAAATTCCTTTCCGTCGAACTATAAATTTTAAAATTTTTTACATTCCGTTTTTTACGTATTCAGTGCGTCTACGTTTACAGTCCGGCAAACTATAAATCCAGCTTTATCGCATGTTACGCTCCAGACACTTGGTAAGCGAGCGCGTCATCTGTATGCGTATGTGTTCAGCAAGCCGTGCGCTGTTTGTTGTATATAGCAGTTTTTCAGAGGCATATCACATGAACACGCCGCTATATTTTTATTATAAATCATATTATCAAATTTTGAAAATTTCATACATTTCAAGATCATAAAGTACAAATGAGCATCTGGAATAGAACGTAACAAAATTACTTCAGAGAATTTAAACAAGGAAAATTATTGGTCTATTGAATAACATAAAATAACTATACCACTATTTCGATCTTATTATATATCATCGGTGTCAGAGCAATTCGTCAATTCAAAGCTCCTCTCTGCTTAATACTAATAATATCGACAAACATACTGATGTCTATAATGAATCACAGTTATATCAGTTATCAATCTTAGATTGGATAAAAGTTTTTAATTCTAATTTTCACCTTTGAACCGATGCCAGCAGATCAATATATATATATATATATATATATATATATATATATATATATATATATATATATATATATATATATTTAAAATCTCTTGATAATTATTAGCAATAACAGGCTTGTTGAATCTTAAAAAACTCGATTTTATTAAAAAGTTGACGTTTCGCCACGACATTCGTGGCTTTATCAAAACTTTTGAAAAAATTGAAATTTCTTTGACATTTATTGATTTGAAAAAATTGAATAGAAAAGAAACTACTATGTTTCACTAAAATTTTTCGGCTGTGGCCGTTCTTTGTTATTTATTACGTGCTACAGCCGAACAATTTTAGTGAAACATAGTAGTTTCTTTTCTATTCAAATTTTTTCAAATCAATAAATGTCAAAGAAATTTCAATTTTTTCAAAAGTTTTGATAAAGCCACGAATGTCGTGGCGAAACGTCAACTTTTTAATAAAATCGAGTTTTTTAAGATTCAACAAGCCTGTTATTGCTAATAATTATCAAGAGATTAGAAATAGTTCACAGGCAACAACAATTCGAATAAATAATTATACATATATATATATATATATATATATATATATATATATATATATATATATATATATATAAAATGAAGTGAACTAGGACATTTATTTGAAACTAATCAAACAAACCTCCTAGCGGAGCTGGTTATAAGAGTTCACGAAGCATCGAATGATTAGTTTCAAATAAATGTCCTAGTTCACTTCATTTTATTGCCACGAACGTGTTTCGTTAACACGAAGAATTCTGTTTTCCATATATATATATATATATATATATATATATATATATATATATATATATATATATATATATATATATATATATATATATATATATATATATATATATATCAAGTGAAAGGTGTTTGTACTCTATGTTAACCTACGTTTATACTTTATCAGTAGAATAAAAACAGATTGGCTATACAATTTTTTCATTTACGATAAATTCACTGTAACTTGTAACTTTCTACTCATGGGTCGAAACTACTTTCTTCTCATATAGGAAAAATACATAAAAAGGTCCCGTATTGGACCAATTTTCACAAGAAAATGTCACTACGATTCCATTCCAAATTCATGGTAGAACTACTTTTCATTCCCTTATTGTTTTTTGTTTTCCCTACGTTTTTTAGCGGCACTACCCTATTGTACCGTAACGTAATTTCTTATTTCACTCTTCTGGAGGAAATAATAAAACTATGGTATACGTACACATAAATTAAACCCTGTTTCAATTTGGGGGGCCCCATGGGGCATATACTTCAAATATATCGTTATTCATTGCTATGATCTAAAATTTTCTGATCACACTTCTACAGTTGTAATTACAATAAGAAAATGTACAATATACTAACCTACACTCTGCCGTTTTGTTTGTTAGATTGCTTATAGTGATGTATAGGTTGACTTAAGCGAATTGTTTGCAAGATTAGCTTTTCTCAGGGTCTTCATTAATCTTCCATTTGACAGATCTCTCTAGATATGCCCTACGAAAGGTTCAATTTGGTAGCGGGTTGAATAAAGCAATCTTGTCGTATTTAATGTTGAATATAGTGTTGTCAGCATTTCAAAAACAGTTTTAACTGAATTAAAATTACTCTACATACGTAGTTATAACAAAAACTCATGGGATCCACACACTTCAAATACATAAACATGCTTCAGTTTATTCAAGTTGTCAGTGCCCTTTACATATTTTAATTTGAAACAATGGATACAAATAACATTTATCATTATAGGGAAAAGTAAATTAGAAGATTATTTCGCCGATTTCACGAGATACCAGCCACCTCCAGAGGTCGTAAACGATAATAGCGATCCTCCAGAAGTATTTCGAGCCAAGTACTTCATCAGGGACGAATTTTTGGTAAGTATATTTCAGAATCTCTTCCTAGTTTTCACGTGTTCTTAAGGTTTCACTAAATTTATTGCTCGCCAAAGTATGTCATATCATTAGTAATATGTTTTATTCCAAAATATTGAACCTTAGCATTCAACAATCGATTAGTTAGTTTTGGTCACTAAATTGACGTGATCAACAGTAAACGTGGAAGTTAAATATCTTAGAGTCTCAGATAAGCGTTTATTAATGATAGAGTAGTTATGCACATGTAAGCCCTGGTCTCAACATAAGATGTGTCTTTTAATATGACATGCACTAACAGTATGAACAGCATTAAGAACTGTTTTCTATCGGATTAACCACTGCTACCACTATTGGATAGTCATATGTCAGTTTTATAATAACTGTTTTAGATATAGATAAAAGTGTCTTAGCGGAAGCGAAACGAGGCAATTTAAACACACTTTGGTGAAAGTGAATAAATTTTGTTTATAGTTGCCCCATCAGAAAATCCAGGAGTGACAAATCGGGTGACCTTGCTGGCCATTATACAATAGAGGGGTCCCCTTCTACTACTCCATGTACCACTTGATGCCTGTTTACATTTGAGTTTGATGTCAACCCCACTGGGGTTTGGACTAGATAGTTGTAAAATATGCTCAAGTTATTTTCCCCATGAAAGCAAAGTTCTCTTCTTTGGCCGTTGGCCCTGTTAAGGTTTTAAAAACAAGAAATGCCTTTTTGTTACGAAAGTTTTTTTCAATTCGCACGAATTTTTCAAACGCGTTCACGTTTTTTTTCCTTTTTTTGCTTGTCTTCAAATTGCCTTGTTTCTATACAACTTATAGTATAACTTTTATAGACGTTGCCATGCTTTAATCATGTAACAAGAATATATAACAATATCCTACATCTACTTATTTGAGAACTGTTTACATTCGATAGTATGAATTGGTAACTTAAACTATTATAAAAACTCGTTATGACCGCAAGTGACAATCATAATGAGTAATAAAATATGATGATGTTTTAAAACCATTGTACAGGGTGGCCAAATAAGCGAGGTAAGCGGCTGTATCTCAGGATCTGTACATCTGGCAGCAATGGAATTTTTTAAATTATTATAAAAGTAGCCATGAGAAAGTTCTGGAAATTATTTTCAAGTTCCATATTTCACCGCTAGAGGCCGTAACTAAAAATTAAATAAGAAAAACTTCTTTTTTTTCCAAAACTTATATATTAACCTATACTTTTGATAACACTGTTAGAGAGCCTAGAAAATTCTCTATCATTTTGGTCTAAGGCTCATTGGCGTACGAACGATAGTAGGGGTGGGGGAAGCTATTGAAAGTGTAATCATTAAAATCGGTGTAAATTCTAAACCACTTATTCGATTTTAGCGATTCAAAATTTGTTTGCAAGACAAATGTAGCTGTTTTAAATGTCCGATCTCCTTACTACTCTATAGTTCCTTATAAAAGAGCTAGAGGGCGCAATTTTTAATAATTACATTTTCTTTGATTTTAGTCCAAAAATTCAAATGGAACGGTATATGTTTGACATCATATTTGCAAAGTAGATAAAATTTGCAAAAACATTGTGAAAACCGGACGATGATATCTTTGCACGTTTTAAAGTTATAGCAAATTATAAAAAAGTTTTTTTTACGCGCCGAGTCAAAACTTATATACCGCCATCTAGCGTTCGGCCTTAGAATGTTTAATTAACGTATAGCAGGCGGCAAAAACAAAAGAAACTTTTAAATAATATCGTTGGAAACATCAAATATTTATTAGAGCCAGTTTAATTCTTGTCAATTTGGTTTCTGAATATCTTTTGCTCGATTTTTTGTAAAATGCCTTTTACAAATGATGAAGCTGTTGATATGATTGCGGTTTTCTTTGAGTGCTTTCAAAATGCAGCAATAACTGAAAGACAGTATGCCATTCGGTATCCAGATCGCCGTCATTATGGCAGAAGAATGTATCCACGCTTGGTACAGCGACTACGCGATACTGGGAGTTTTAGTCGTCCCAGATTTAGAAGGCGTCGGACTGGTTGAACGGAAGAAAACATTATTAATGTGTTGGCCTACGTAGAATTTAATAGGCATATTGGAACTCGGGCGTTATCTTTAGATTTGGGAATAGCTCGAACTACTGTTCAAAATATACTAAACGACCACAGGTAAGTAATTACATTAGCGGACATTCTTTTTAATACACCTTTTTAATATAATTTACTCCTCAATACACTACTATATAGGCATTTCTTTTTATTTTAAGACTACACCCCTACCATATAATCCTTCACCAAGCCTTAAACGAACATGATTTTGAGCGCAGAATTGATTTTTGTCAATGAACGTTAGAAATGATTCGCGAAAATAGGGATTTTTTTTTCACAGATTCTGTAGACCGATGAAGCTACTTTTAGTAGCGATGGCAGAGTCAACAGGCATAATATGCATTATTGGTCGGCCGAAAATCCCCGTTGGATGCGAGAAGCCCAGCACCAAGGCCGCTGGAGTGTAAACGTGTGGTGTGGCATTATCGGAATGAAAATTATTGGTGCTTATTCTTTTGATGGCACGTTAACCGGTAGATAATGTATTTTTGAATTTTTTAATAAAAGCTTTGCCAATTTTAATGGAAGATTTGACATTGGAAGTGAGACAGACCATGTATTTCCAATTGGACGGGTGTCCAGCACATTTTTCCCGTTTAGTGCGCGATCATATTAATAATTATTTTCAAGGGCGCTGGATCAGAAGGGGAAGTCTTATTTTCTTGGCCGGCCAGGTCACCCGATTTAACATGCCTTGACTTTCACTTATGGGTTCGTTTAAAAGATATTGTGATTAATAAAATATCAGCTGCTGAAATCGAAACAGCAGTTTCATCCACCCAAAGAAGATTGGCAGCTTGTTTGGAATGTGATGGAAAGCAGTTTGAACATCTATCGAGGCATTAAATACCTAATATGTTTGCGTTTAAAATCGGTCCTTTTAAGGACCACAATTTAAATATAAAAAGAAATTCGTTAATAAATATTGTCCTAAGAAAATCATATAAACTTCCTTTGATTCTGTGATACATTAGTTTAAGTATTAATTTATTAATTATGACAACAGGCTGCATCTTGATAACAGTTTGAGAAAACAGCAGAAAAACAGAAAATTAGACATTTTAAGGCCGAACGCTAGATGGCGGTATATAAGTTTTGACTCGGCGCGTAAAAAGAACTTTAATTTGCTATAACTTTAAAACGAGCAAAGATATCATCGTCCGGTTTTCACAATGTTTTTGCAAATTTTATTTACTTTTCAAATATGATGTCAAAAATATACCGTTCTATTTGAATTTTTGGACTAAAATCAAAGAAAATGTAATTATTAAAAATTGCGTCCTCTAGCTCTTTTATTAGGAACTATAGAGTAGTAAGGAGATCGGACATTTAAAACAGCTACATTTGTCTTGCAAACAAATTTTGAATCGCTAAAATCGAATAAGTGGTTTAGAATTTACACCGATTTTAATGATTACACTTTCAATAGCTTCTCCCACCCCTACTATCGTTCGTACGCCAATGAGCCTAAGACCAAAATGATAGAGAATTTTCTAGGCTCTCTAACAGTGTTATCAAAAGTATAGGTTAATATATAAGTTTGGGAAAAAAAGACGTTTTTCTTATTTAATTTTTAGTTACGGCCTCTAGCGGTGAAACATGGAACTTGAAAATAATTTCCAGAACTTTCTCATGGCCACTTTTATAATAACAAAAAAAATTCCATTGTTGCCAGATTTACAGATCCTGAGATACAGCCGCTTACCTCGCTTATTTGGCCACCTTGTACAAATGTACTATAAACCATGAGTTGATGAGAATTTTATTGGATATTAAAAGACCTACCTCACTTTCTCCTCTGTTTCAGCGCATAAGCACAGCCTCCGGCGAAGGCAAACACTACTGCTACCCGCACTTCACCTGCGCCGTCGATACAGAAAATATCAAGCGAGTGTTCAACGACTGCCGCGACATCATACAGCGCATGCATCTCCGTCAATACGAACTCTTATAACCGCCCAGTAAGATCCTTTCGCCCCGCCCCCTTAAGCTTCGTTTCGTGTCTCCAGCGCTTCTTACTAACCGACGAGAAGACTGCGGCGTTGCCAGCTACTCTGCTCGAGCGACGACCCGCCGCGCCACTGGGTGAGTCTATTCGAAATTCGGAAACTGCAGCCGCGTCGTCGGAAAAACCCATCGAAATAATTTCGAGACGGCTTGGCGCCGACTGCTGCAGTTTTGGGATTCGAAAAGGAGTTCGCCCGTCACATAAAATAGGGCAAGTACAAAGTCCCGTATCAGGTTTTTAGACTTAACGTTAAGTAGGACCAAGTATTTACAACGCAACAGTTATTCCTTGAAATTTTTCTCAAACACCAATAAAATAGAACGCATTTCGATCGAAACGATGGGTTCCTGTTGTCGACGAATATTTCTTTTTTGTTTTGGTGTTTTTCATCCTCCGTTAACTCTGTTGGTATACGTTTCAGTGTTTTCAAATTTTACGTAATTAGGTTTCGTAAATCCGTGACCAAATTAGTACGTTCGAGTATTTTGTTTTGTTGTGTGGGATAATAATTTAAATTTTACTCTTACATATAGACCGAGATTCAATTATAGATGTCGCTAGATTACTTTACTGCAATTGAAATTATACGAATATTTAGTCTATAAAACATTGACTTCAACACGTTGTTGTTTATGCCTATCGAGTCCTGTTTTATAGTTTGTGTTTACTTCCTTTTAGGATTGTTCTTGTTTCAAAATAGAGGCCGGCTTCATATGAGATAAGATTTCGAGTTAATTGAAATAATTACATTTTTATTTCTCGACTTCCTGAAATTCGGAATAAAAAATATATATTGATGAAGAAGTTTCAAAAAACACTTCCTTGCTTTCAGGTTGTCAACCCAACAACTGGAAACATGTAGAGATATTAATAAAAAAATTATATTTAACCCTCTCGCTCACCTTGTCCTCAATTGAGGACAACCTACTTTGGATTTTTCCCTATGAAGTGCCGCTTGCTCTTACTTCTCTGTCACATTGTTCTCAGTTGTGGACATCATATACTTCCAAATGAATATATGTGTTGCCATCTACAAGCTGATGGAAAAAAAATTCATTCATTTGAAATATAGGTTTCCGTAGGGTAGCTGTGACAGCAGTGTAGCGCTCTACTGTTTATTTTTTTTTTTGGTTATATTCGTTAGACCACGTGTTTGAAAACTGTTCGTTCACGTTCACAATAAGTGTAGACTTGTTCCAAAGTAATTGTGTTTGGTGATTTTTGTGCATATTGTAATCAGCGATTTTTGAAAGTGTGGTGTCCTAATTTGAGGACATTGTGAGCTAGCGGTAAACGCAACATCTAGGTAAATATAACAGCACTTTTATTTTATTTCTGCAAAAGTTAAATTTTATACATTTTAGTACTTCGAAAATGGACCATTCATGAAATACCATACCCTGTAATGTTATTTTAATAAAACATATTAATATTTTACCCTCTGATCATATTTCTGAAAATTTTTTTGTCTTCCATCAGCTCATGATGTCCTCAATTGGGGACATGTCATAGTGCCCATCAGCTCATGATGTCCTCAATTGGGGACATGTCATAGTGCCCAAACGGAGCATTTTGAAATACTGAATTTAACATCAAAAATTTTCAAAAAATCATAAGTTGCATCACAGTAAATTTCAGATTTTTCGCTCCAATAGTTTTAATTCGTGACCGAGAGGGTTAAAACACGTGTGTTCGTTTTGAATTGTATCAGTGGTTTTCAAAACAGAAACCGCAATGTCATATATTTTGCCATATATATTGAGATTCTCAAATACTATGTTAACTATTAGTTATCTTAAAATCCTCAAGTACTGATTTTTACTTCAAGTGATTTATAAAAGGTACCTATTCAGTATTTGGTACTTAACGAAAATATAGATAAATTATGTAGTACTATTGAATCAGATTATCAATCAATTTAGCAACTACATCGACTGGTTTGTTGGAAAATAAAAATGATTGAAATTTGTTTTTAAGTCAATTATGTTATTATTTCAACCAAAACAACTCATAAAAAGTGAAATAAAATTAATATGATTAATCGACAAAATAGACACTTGACATCTACAATTGAAATCTCATAAGGTATAACAAAACACTATCAAATTAATTGTAAACGCCACTGGGACATACCGAAAAAGTAAATAATAAATCACTATTATTCCACTTCCGTCAAGACAGTTTCTTCAGGAAAATAATAAGATATTCATTTAATATATTGCACTTGATATGACGATAGGGCAAGATTCATCTTTTTCGGAGCCATCATAGGCCCTAGTAACAGTTGTAATATCAGAAATAAAGATTCATTCATTATTACTATTAAATTCTTGGATAGCTCAAATTTTGTCAGACAATTAAATCGCATTTTAATTTAGGAAAATTCGAAAATTCAGTCTTAGTTTATGCCATCGTCACGTGTTTTCTTGACAGTTGTGTATCATACTTAGATTTGATGTTCTTCCTTTCTTATACTACTAGATAGGTGAACTGAAAATTTTAATCCCTCATTTTCCGATTTCAGTCCTATTTCAATTGATTTACTGATGAAAATTTTTCAAAAGGTTTTTAATTTTCAGTAAAAGTTACCTATACTTTATATTGTTCAAACCAGGAAAACAAATGTTTCACAGTGCAATTCGGGATTAAGATCAATTATTCGCTGATATTAAAGATAACAGACACTCAAAACAAATTTCAAGTGATAAAAATGTCTAAGTACGTATAACTTGCAATAAGAATAAATAATATGAACAAAAAAAATTAGTTTTTACTATTTTTATCAGGTTTTGTTTTTGCTCATCACATACATAGTAACAACAGATTCCATCGAAGAGATATTATGTAAAGAATTTTAACTTTTTTCAGAAATATTTATCCTATTAGGAAAATCGTGATAAAAATAAAGTTATGATACAATTTAGGAAGTTATGAATGGCTTAACTTATGTCTATTTAAATCAGAGGATATAGTTGATCTTAGTTCAAAAAATGTTTGTATTCTTAAATTACAAGAACTTCCAGGTTGTGAAAGTTCTTGCTCGAGCATTTCAAATTTATGATGTAGTCGTATAAAATGGCCTGTCCAACTATTCTGAAAATGTAAAACAGAACTTGTCGGTAAATGATGCTTTTCTCCTTGATGTTTCATTTTGACTTAGAACACCAATTCGGTAAAACAAAATGTATTAAAACAATGGTTAAAAATAACAATTTACACATTTATTATAAGAAATAACGCATGACGCACGTTTCGGTGGAACTTTACCTTCTTCAGATGCTAATGGCAAACTAACATAGATTCTCTGTTATATCGAAAACAAGAAATGACAAATTATGTAGAAGGGGTAAATACAAAGATGGTTACAAATAATTATTAGAAAAGGAAAAACCAATTCTGAACTGCTAGTCAGGTAGTTCGGTAATTTTGAAAAGATTAAGAAGGGGGCTTGGAGTATGATCGATTTGGCTATTCAATAGGAGACCGGAATGCTTGTATTTATTTATCTGTAATGATTCTAAAAAATTAAGTTTAATTCCCTTACTTTCAGTGTTTAATATTTTAAAATCGAAATCGAATGTTTGATTATCTTGGATTAAATGGTTTGCATAATGTGAATCAGACTTCTGATTAACACAGCTACGTTTGTGTTCTGAAATTCTAGTTTGAAAACTTCTGAAAGTTCTACCAATGTAAAACTTATCACAATCGCCACAATTAATTTTATAAACTCCCGATTTATTATCTTTATGAACTTTGGATTTATTATTTTTTTTTATATGATTTCCTAAATTATTACCGGTACGATAAGCAATGTTAATGTTGTGCTTAGATAAGAGAGATTTAAGTTTTTTACTTGAATTTCCGATGAAAGTGAGGCTGTTGTATTTGATATTATTTTTAGTATGGGGGTACACCTGGTTAATCGCATTTTTGAAAAACTTTCTATCTATCATATTGTCTATAATATTGGGATCATAATTATTATTTACGGCAATTTGTTTAATTATATTTTTCTCGATGTTAAAATCCAAATAGTTAATCGAGTTTTGGATTTGAAAATAACAAAAGTAGATAACAAACATAATTTTTCAATTTTTCGCAAACCATCGCACACTGATAGCGTCATACATAGTACTTCCCTACATCCTTTCCAACACAAAATGACAGTTTTCAATAGTATGGTACATCGTTTAGTAAATATTCCACTTTCAAATGCCAATTTTAACATCGAGAAAAATATAATTAAACAAATTGCCGTAAATAATAATTATGATCCCAATATTAATGACAATATGATAGATAGAAAGTTTTTCAAAAATGCGATTAACCAGGTGTACCCCCTTACTAAAAATAATATCAAATACAACAGCCTCACTTTCATCGGAAATTCAAGTAAAAAACTTAAATCTCTCTTATCTAAGCACAACATTAACATTGCTTATCGTACCGGTAATAAATTAGGAAATCATATAAAAAATAATAAATCCAAAGTTCATAAAGATAATAAATCGGGAGTTTATAAAATTAATTGTGGCGATTGTGATAAGTTTTACATTGGTAGAACTTTCAGAAGTTTTCAAACTAGAATTTCAGAACACAAACGTAGCTTTGTTAATCAGAAGTCGGATTCACATTATGCAAACCATTTAATCCAAGATAATCAAACATTCGATTTCGATTTTAAAATATTAAACACTGAAAGTAAGGGAATTAAACTTAATTTTTTAGAATCATTACAGATAAATAAATACAAGCATTCCGGTCTCCTATTGAATAGCCAAATCGATCATACTTCAAGCCCCCTTCTTAATCTTTTCAAAATTACCGAACTACCTGACTAGCAGTTCAGAATTGGTTTTTCCTTTTCTAATAATTATTTGTAACCATCTTTGTATTTACACCTTCTACATAATTTGTCATTTCTTGTTTTCGATATAACAGAGAATCTAAGTTAGTTTGCCATTAGCATCTGAATAAGGTGAAGTTCCACCGAAACGTGCGTCATGCGTTATTTCTTATAATAAATGTGTAAATTGTTATTATTAACCATTGTTTTAATATGTTTATTAATTTACACCAAGTATCGGCCCAATCAATCCAAAACAAAATGTGAATGGGCAATGTTCGTCTTTCTGTTAGGAATATTCAGGAGCTTGAAAAGTTTGGAATAGCGAACGAAAGAGTGAATCTAGTCTATTAAATAGACTATGTGATATATTCCAAGCTTTTAAAGTTGAAATACAAGATCCAATGTTGTATTTAATGTAGAATATATTAAACCTATATAGAAGCATAGTTCATTCAATTAATAAACAACTATGTCATTGTTTGCAGCTTGCATATATAATCTATATATGTTGCAAATTAATGAAGTGATACATATGAAGAAGTTGAGTATAAAGTTAGAAATTTTCATCCGAATAAAACACATTAAATTTTTTTTTGCAGAGCGAATGAAAGATGTTTCTGCGTGATTTTTGCTCATTATCCTATATTCTTTGGGATGATTGAATATATATCTTATATTTCAAGCTAAATTTCAAATATTGTCATGCATAATTGCAACTTATTTGAAAAACATGGCAAATTGAACTTTACACAAGAGTATTTTCAAAACGATATTCAGCAATATACTAGAAAATTGCTTAATATATGGAAATTTTTTCCTCAAAAGGAAAAAAGACTGCCAGAAATATTTTTGTGCTAAAGAATAGATTGAAAACGTTCATGTGTACAGTTCGGGAACATTCATACGCTTGTTTTCCTGTTGATTTATTTTTTTTCGATGTAAACTTTGTTCTATCTTTATGAAATATTGAGTTCCACAAGTTTTAGAATGATTCTATCTTCCTGAAAGATTTTTCATTTCCGATTTCGATTTTCGTACCATTTCTTAATGTTGTACAAACTCAATTTGCTCTATTTTCTGCATCGATTGTGATAACTCAACCTTTTTGTATACTTCCCACTTTGAAAAATATGAAACATTTTTGTGCAATCACGTTCTTCATTAAAATTGAAATTTAGCATTTAACAACTATTTCTATTTTTATATATGTTAATCTATTTTTACAAAACAGTTTTATATTTATTTTTGTTGTGTTTGAAATGTTGAATATTATTATTGAATAGTTATATGTTTGGGCACAAACCGTGTTTGTTTTATATTTTAGTATCTTCGCGTCGAAAGTTTTCTGTTTACCTAGAGATCGGGTACTTAAATTTGCAAAATTGTTGGATCATATTGGTGCAAATGTGCAGTAAGGCAGCTATGAGTCCATCGACGATCCCGCGATTGAACACAGTTGATTGTGAAAAAGACCTTTATCGATAAAATCGATGTATTGAAGTCTTTTAGTAGTATGAAAAATTTGTTATTGATATGCTCCCACTTTTTCACAAATGAGCGTTGTATTTTCATTTATGAAATCTAAAACCATATTTTTAAGTTAATAAGTGAAACAATACTTTATACATAGTGTAAGCTCTGGAGACTTTTTATTATTATAATCTGTAGATGCACAAAAAAAAAAGAGTATGAGTCTAGCTAAATGTCCAGAAACCAATTTTTAAATTAAGGTATGCAACTAGTGTAATGGATACATCACTTTAGATCAATCAATGTGTTTTTAAGACATGTAACATCGTTTGATTCATCCCAAAGTGTCAGATGATTGAAGGTGAAACAACTGAAACGTATCATCGAATTCTGGAGTTTATTTCAATGCAATGATGGTGAAGTTTATTTCAAACAAATTACGAAAAATTTATATTATCGATATTGCATCGAAATTGGATTTAAATTGATAAGGAATTTATTTGATGAATAATCCCAATTTTGAAATTTATATACTTGGTTATATATTATAATTAACCAACATTTACATCAGTTATACTTTAGGGCATTCTCCAATCAGAAAATGAAACATCAAGTACATTTTTTTGTAGAACGGTGCCAACATAAAACAAAGAGGAATATTTTTTGAATTTAAGTTCGGGTGCATATAGCAAATTTTTTTTTGCATAGATCTAACTTTTTCATCGAGAATCAGTGATAAAATTCATCTTTAGTAACAATAATAATATTTATTGAGCTGAGTGAGACTAAGAATGAGTCGAAGTAAAGCTCCTAATACTAGACTCGCAAAATTTGCTTGTTACCCTCCTCCTCCTAAACGGCTTGACCGATTGAAATGATTTTTTGCACATTAATAGACAGTGTTGATGAGAAGAACATAGGCTATATAAATGAAAAAATAAATTGCACCACGGAGAAATAATCACCGTAAACAAAAAAGAAAATAAAAATCAGACAAGACACCGAGGAATAGTCACAGAAAAAACCAATACAAACTAAACAGTCCACATGCAAATAAAATGTTTGAATTTGAAAGCGCATTATCCCGAGTGATTTTTTTCCAAGAAAAAAGTATATTTTATAACCTCATCAAATGAATCACTCAGCTCAACATTTAATAGCCTACTGCCTAGTTTATGGGCACTATACAACATTAAGTTTTAGATTCGTCAAAATTACAAACATAGATTTACAGACAATGCAAACATACAAAAAACAGATATTTCTCATATTTATATCAATGCCAACAACAATATATAACTAAACATCTATCTAATAAGATTAAAATCAGTCTCTAAAAACTCCCAGATGCTGTATGGGCACAGACCAACCAACAAATGGTTAACTCTGATCTTACAGCATTTTCCTATAAAACTTTTCAGTATAAGTGGCAAATGATTATATACGTCAGACAGATATACAGTGCAGATAACGTTAGAATAACCAACTTCTGAAAATGAGCTCTACCTGACTCATGTATAGCTACATTTACAATAACACGTATAACTATCTTCTGAAAAACAAAAATTCCTTCCAAATCATTGGGTTAACCCAGAAAATCCTACTGTGAAACTAACCCATACTTTGATGAGATAATAATTTTATAAATTTAACTTCTCATTTTTTACGGTGGAAGTTCGATATTTCACATACAAACATTGTCAAATAGGTACTGTCATAGCCGGTTTGTATATGCATCTAATACATATATTGTCAATTATTAGGACGACGTTGGTTATATAATTAAATTTGAAATTAAACTAAAAGTTTTTCAAACAATTCATATAATAATTGTGACATATTGTAAACTGAGAAATTGGGACTGCTGATTCTCATATAAAGTTTTTATTATAGAAACTTTCAATATTAAAATATCAATAATTCTATAATGATCATATAGATGAATAATGTCAGTTTCATTTTGCTCTATGGGAAGATTTATGAATTTAATTAGATTTTGAAAGTGATCCCCTTCAGAAGCAATTTCTGCTACATTCCTCATTTCTGTCACTCCAGGATACTCAAAGATTATTCTTAAACCAGGAACTACTTCGTTATTACATGAACCATCAGTTTTAGCATTTGCTTACTGAGATAGAATATGCTGAAAGGTTTAAGTCTCTATATTATAAGCCACGAGTATTTCAAATGTAATAAGAGATCTGTTATTTTGGTTTTCATTTGTCAAATGTCAATACTATTTCTAGAGACCGCTTTTATAAATGAACATTTAAAAAATTCATTATTTTACTAGGGACATTCTCAGTTTCTGATGGAGAATCAAATAAACCAAGTATCTTATTGACAAAATCAGAATATATAATTCTTTAATATAAAACACTCTAGTATAATCTTACAATCCTTTCAAAGTATACCATTAAGAAGAAAGTATGTAGATATGTTTTTAAATTAAACTTTGATAAGTACTACCCTTTCATTAGAAGTAGTTATTCTATGAATTCCATTGAAAACTTGAGCCAGTTGTCTACCTCCTTACATCTGACAAATATACCTATTTCTTTTGTAACATTTCTTTTCATCTTTTTTATAATTTTGGTTAGGCAAGATTGTATAATTCTGCTAAAATTCATGCTTTTATTAGTTCAGTAGTGACTAATTAATGATAAATATATATATGTGCCCGCTAGTCGAAAAAGAACTGTGAAATTGCTTCAAAATCGAGAGTTTCACAGTTCTAGTTTTAAAAGTTTACTGAATGTTATATTTGTTAATGAATTATAAATATTTATATCTCTGTACTATTGTGAATGTGTATGTCGGAAGGTGAACTCGTTTAGTATTTCAAATTGGATGCTACGTTGTTTTATAAATTCGGTCTTTGTGAAATTGTTCTGTTTTGGAAGTAATTTTATTTTTTTTGTTCCAAAGAACAGTAATTGATTTTGAGTTCAATCCATCTCAATAATAATGTATTAGATTGGTATGTAATACCTGCTCCAGATGCGAAATTGTAACATCATTAAATGGGCTATGAAATATTTTAAAAAAGTAGCGTTTATTGGTACAGTGAATATCGGTTATAACGACATTGAACGGACCGCTTAATTTCGGTCGTTCTAACCGAGCGTCGTTATAGAGAAAGAAGTAACAAAATGGGTTATACACATATTTTCATTACGAAAAAGTGAACAGAACATCTCAACAACAAAAAATGAATAAACTAAAAACTAAACTTTCTTAAAAAAGTCAGTCAATACAGATTGTCTTAGTTTTTTCTTAGAACTTAAGAACGCCTTTTCAATCATATTTTCTAGGTGTTCTAAAGTCGGATTTACAATATCTTCCCTATCACTATTGAAAACAAAGAAATGTCTGACAGTTTTAATTGCTGAATAAACGTCTGTTATGGCTGGTGGCTGATATTCGTCAGTCACCAGTTCCGCCTCCTCTTCATCACTTTTTTCACTCTCTTGCGGACCTTCCAAAATTTCTCAGTCGGTCAATTCGTTTGTGGTTGTCAGAACCTCATCAACATCTACAAAATTTTCCCAGTTTTCTTGGGTAGCAAAGTCAGCGATAGGTAAGTCACGGATCCATTCTGCTAGAGGTAAGTTTTTATCTTCAGGAGGGGCCTTTTTACTTTGAAGTTTAATCCACTCTGAGAGTGGAAGATTTTCCTCTTCATCAGAACTTGCGTGATCGTTCGGCAGGGCGGTAAATCCGGCATGACCAAAACATCTTGAAATTGTCTGTTGAGAAACGTGATCCCAAGCTTGTGATATAAAAAGAATGGCCTCCAAAATGTTTAATTTGTAAAGTTCATTAGAAGTCTCATATTTTTCTAGGACTTTGGTTAGCTGCAATTTTCTGAACCCAGTTTTTAAAGCCTTGATCACTCCCTGATCCATTGGCTGTAGCACCGAAGTTGTATTCGGCGGTAAAAACTGAAAAAAAAAAAAAAAAAGTTTTATGGCTTTCAAATTTTTTAGGTTTGGATGAGCTGAACAGTTGTCTAGTAACAAAAGTATTTTCATATTTTGCCTAAACAGTTTATTGTCCCACTTTCTTATTGCCTTTTCAAACAGTGAAGCAACCATCCAGGCTTTTGCATTGCTTTCGTAATCAACAGACATTTTTCCGCCTACGCAGTTTTCATCCTTAATTTTCATGGTTATTTGGCAACATTCGAAAGAATAACCCCGTTTCATCTACATTAAAAATTTCTTCATCCCTGTACCCCCTGCGTAAATTAGGCCATACAGCAGAAAACCAATTTTCACAAACCTCTTTAGGTACACTTGCCGCTTCTCCACTAACTGTTGCACACACAATATTGTGCCTCTTTTGAAATCGCTGAATCCATCCACGTGAACACGTAAAATCAATCTTAAGCTGCCTCGCAAAATCTTCAGCTTTTGCGATTAGAATGGGACCTGTCAGTATTGCATTCTGACTCCTTTTTACCTTAAACCAATTTAACAATGCTTCATCCACTGCTGATTCGTTACAATATCTTATTTTTTTCATGGTGAACGAAATATCGCCACTATCAAATGCTTGATGTATCTTTTCTCGATTTTTCCATATGGTTGATATTGTTAAATGAACGACCTGAAAAAGAAATTTTATCTTATGTAAAAACTTTATGGGTTAACAAGTGTTGCAGCAGAGTTATCAAAAATAATACAAAAATAATTATCAAAATTAATAAACTGAATAAACATTACTTACATTTAACTCTTTGGCAATATCATTATTTGATTCTCCACTTTCTAAACGCCAAATTATATGAGCTTTCTCCTCAACTGTAAAAGCTTTTCGTTTAGACATCGCGTTTAATTTATATTCTTAGATTCAGCAGCTTAGATTATGTAAACACAAAAGAACACCACATCAATTAGCTTTAATACAATAAAGGTAGCAGACGTTTATAACAGACCAAATGCTGATTCGCACGAACTGGGGATTTACCGCCTACAATAAGGGATTCCCCGAATTTCGCACACAATGGCTACAGTTCGTCGTTACATGCGATATCGCTCGTCGTTATAACCGATTACTTGGACCAATTTAAGTTAAAATATTGGTCGCTATATAAGTACGTCGTTATATGCGATGTCATTATAGGCAACACGTCTTCAATGCATTTAGCATAGAACTCTGTCGGGACCTTAGCATGTCGTCGCTATAATCGATATGTCGTAATATCCGATATCGTTATAACCGATATTCACTGTATATACATTCAATGATTCACATCAATGGACAGTTGCATTTTCTGTTATCATTCATTATTAATGTTTTGTTAAAGTTCAGTAATTTTTTATATGTACAATTTCGAAATCTGCTTGAATCACTGGTTGGTTTTACACTAATATAAAATTAACAAAGTGTAAAACTATTTTGTATTCTTGAAAGTTTTTCGATTATGATAGGTTATACTGCCAGATATTGTAACTACGACATTTTATTTTATAAAAATATATCTGATTTGAACTGTTACTGTATTCTACTTTTGTTGTTTTTAATTTATTTTCCTATTTTACATTGCAATAAGTAATTAATACACTCTTGTTTGTTACCATTACAACTTATGAACACCTGATCTACTGAGAATGTATTTTATAATTGTTGCTATATATCTTTTTAAATTCTAATTTTCTTCAACATAAATTAGTGGTGTATATTGAATAATAAAGATCGAAATGACTTTCGGAACAATTTGAATATAGTGATTGACAAATCAGCTGTTTTATTGTAACTCAAAGTATGATAATAGAGTTTTATCTTTACTTTCTAGTACTTCCAAAAAAAAAAAAATTGAAGATGATTTAGGTGAATTTTAATGATAGATTTTACCTCTATAAATACGAGATATATTCATTTTCTACTTCGTTGTTAATTGATGCTTCAAATAATTATAACTATGAAAAAAGTTACAAATACTTGAATTCCTCAATTTTTAAATCATTAAGTCACTTTCAAACTTTTTGAGAAAAAACAGACCTACAAGTGAATAATGGAAAACAAATTAGGTAATCTTATGTTGTGTGAGAGCGATACTTCATAGATAATTTAATTCTCTATGAAATTAAATATATAGTAGTGTAAAAACATGTGGAAATCAATTTTCTATTTTATATCTTGATCATACATTTTTTCATAGCTATCATAAAAGTCACTGCTAACAGTTTTTATTGCATTTTGTAATAAATTATATATTCATCATGCATCCTATGAATAATTATACATTCTTTTAAATTTATTGATTCGAGTTTATCTTCTGCCTAACACGGAAAAAATAACAGATCGACAGATTGTATCTGCATATTGCTAGAACAATATCCGATTACATTTTTCCTTTTCAGATATTTGGTTTGGTTTGTATGTAGAATACGCGGACATGTTACTCATTAGCACAAGTTTCATCTTGAGGAAATATGCTGATATGAAGCTTGTCACTGCTCTGGCATTCGTAAGGTGATTGTCACTCATAATATGCAGCCCTTTAGTATGCTTAGAAAATTATCGTCACTGGATTTAATAATTATTTTAGACCCATATCGTGTATTCAATTCAGAAAAAACAAAGTACGTATAATTTTATCCAGCTCAATAGTAAAATGTACTATGTTTACTGCTTTAAAAGCTCAAAAGTTTTTGGATATAAAGAACTAACCCTAGTGAACTAGTAATTCAGTATTTTATTTTATCATCTAATATTTGTATATTCTAGACTAAATATAATAATTTTGAAGTTTCCAACTTGTGCTGCTCTAATTTTGGTATGCATTCTTGGAATTATTTCTATAAATGTCGTAACCCATTTTCATTGTGTGTATGTTGTAAATGCTCCCTTACATATATCCAGACATCAAGTTTTCACCTACACAAATACAGAGCAGATCATCCGTCCTCTATTTTATTATGTTTAATATTTCAGAAGGAACAACATACTAACAAAAAACACTGTTTTTTTCTCAAATATCGCCTGATGTTGAAAATATTCATTTTTGATAGTCACCTACTTGCTCGAGTACAGAGTGGACAGATAGCATTGGTCATACTATTTACTGCTCATGATCCTATGAACCGATTAAAATAATTAGAGGTTTATTTATTTAACTTATTTTTTTACGACATTAATTAACACTTGCTGACAATACAACAAACAAAAACAGTGTCTGCATCACAAAATTTTTTTAATTAAAAAATATCATAAAGATCTCAGTTTACAATGAGGTCGTAGACCTTCTTTGAAAGAATTTTATGCGGTTAGTACCAATTGAAAATCGTTAAATTATGTTTAGGATTAAAAAAAGTGCAGACCTGCTTAGTGTTATTTCGATTCAACTATTCCTCAAAATAATGTTTATTCCTATGTAAGAACAGTGAAGTCCTATAAATGAACACGCTAGGAAAAGTTTGAATATTGTTCTTTTTAAACACTCGACGACATGACCCTTTGTACCAGATACCAAACATAACCCTGAGTGCCTGATTCTAAGCAACAATAATTCTGCCCAAGTAGGAGCTACTACCCCAGAATAGAATATCATAACTAAGAATAAATTGAAAATTGTCAAAATACAGTATGTAGAGAGGAGAATTGGCAAGTGCATGTGAACTATCTTCGACAATTAAATCAGATATAGGTACCCTTAATGTCATGAAGTTACAATTTGATTTTGATAACTTGTATCTTCATGAATTTAATCTGCTAAGATAATCCACATGCACTTGCTAATTCACATTTGTATCCACCCGTAACTCTAGACATTTCACAGAAGCCTGAATTAATTCAGGATAGTTCTTTTTTGATCTATTTACTAGAATTGAGTATCAAGTTTTCAAGGCACAACCCTTCTACCAAACTCAAGGCTTCCCTCGCATCGATACTTATGGACTGCTCACACGAAGATGACAATTGAATGTTTGTCATCTGTATACATAAATTGTTTTGTAGATATTTCAGAAAAAGCCGTTGGAATATCATTAACATAACTAATGAAAAAAAGGAGGTCCTAAGATGCTACCTTTTGGAACACCCATTTTCAATGCCTCTTCATCCAACAAATAGTCACTGTCCTTTGTTGAGAGACATATCCGTTGGTTCCTGTTTGTCAAATAGCTTTTCAGCTGATATATATATATATATATATATATATATATATATATATATATATATATATATATATATATATATATATATATATATATATATATATATATATATATATATATATTTAAATATATTAGGATATCAGGTAAGCGGTCTGTCGGGAAATTGAAACTCTTATTTTGTCATCAACTCAATATTTCGTCACCATTTGTGACTTCATCAGGAGTAATACTATAATAAAAATAAATTACATCAATAATGAACAATTTCTGGAAAAACACACAAATAAAACTTACAGGTCTAGAGTTTTGGTAAAATTAAAATACAAACACAACATTCAACGGATGCAACATGACTGGGTGAGAATCGGCCTGACTAGTTTCGGTGCAACGCGAGTGTCAATCTTCGGGTTTTCACCTGGCGGAGATAGTCTATATGTGATTTAAAATTTTGCAATAAATGTTGCTTAATTGACCCGTATCAGATTTATAGTTTACACAATCTTTGCTTCTTTTTATATGACACATTTCCAGGAATAATCTTTTTTTATAATTATCCTGATGGTCAATCAGGATAAAAAAGATTATTCCTGGAAATGTGTCATATAAAAAGAAGCAAAGATTGTGTAAACTATAAATCTGATACGGGTCAATTAAGCAACATTTATTGCAAAATTTTAAATCACATATAGATTATCTCCGCCAGGTGAAAACCCGAAGATTGACACTCGCGTTGCACCGAAACTAGTCAGGCTGATTCTCACCCAGTCATGTTGCATCCGTTGAATGTTGTGTTTGTATTTTAATTTTACCAAAACTCTAGACCTGTAAGTTTTATTTGTGTGTTTTTCCAGAAATTGTTCATTATTGATGTAATTTATTTTTATTATAGTATTACTCCTGATGAAGTCACAAATGGTGACGAAATATTGAGTTGATGAGAAAATAAGAGTTTCAATTTCCCGACAGACCGCTTACCTGATATCCTAATATATTTAAATTAAAGTACGGTCGATAACAAGATTTCTTAAATATATATATATATATATATATATATATATATATATATATATATATATATATATATATATATATATATATATATATATATATATATATATATATAATTATATATATATATATATATATATATATATATATATATATATATATATATATATATATATATATATATATTTTTTGATAAAAAGAAAGAATATTTTTTGAAATATATTTTCTACTATACTGTATTTCACCTGATCACAGTATTGACAACATCTCAATTAGCAAAATGTTAAGAATTTGTTTGAGTGCCAATCAGGTTACGAATGTGAGACTGGTAAGTTGCACAATCACATTGAAGCAATTATGTGTAATTGTGGTGAGGATAAACAGAAAGAGTGTGTCAGCTGTATGACTGGTAACTAAATGTTGTAAGCTGATCTAAGCAGTATTCTATTACTCTATTTTTTGCCAATATTGTAAATGTGAACATGTGAGATTCATGGCTAGTGCCACGTCATTGAACTGACTGCCTGCGATGAACCTCTCGTCTATAAATATATAAATAAATTAAATATGAAATTATATGAAAATATGTAAAACTAAATGATCTGTAATAAATATGTCTTATTTAGGAAAGTATTTTATTTCATCTTTTAATCTACCTCTTGCATTCTCCATGTTTTCTGAAAAATAGTTTTTATGATTTTCTTCATATAACTACTAGAAAGATTATTTCAACTAGTATCTAGTAGATGTCAATTTGTGTAATTCACGAGACAACAGACTATTTTATAAATAAAATTAAAAAAATTCTTCAGAAGCATAACCTTATCTACCTAAGTAGGTAAGGATGAAGCATATTTTCTCTTTAAAAAGGCCCGGTTTTTCAATGCTCGGTTAAAACTCACAGTTAGCTGACTATAGGTTAAGCTTAACCATCAGCTAAAGTTCCAACTAAGAACTATTGCGTTTCTCCTTCGAATGTTTGACTTTAGGCTAGCAAACCGTCAGCTAGCGATATATTTGTTAACGTTGGTAGTACTGATGTTTCAGGGAGCACTTCTGATTGGTCGTTCCCCTTTTGCTGTCGATTTCGGAAATATATGTTTTGTTATGTTATTGTTGATTATTTTATAATAAAATGGGTGAAACAAAAGCATTGAAGAAGAAAATAGTGGCAAACTTTAGTCCTTCTGATCGATCGTTGCTGTTAAAAATTGCAAATGGTTTCAAAGCAATAATTGAATAAAAAAAAACAGATTCTACTACTTGAAGGGAAAAAAAAGAAACTTGGAAAAAGATTTATGGAGTTTGAAATAATTTACCTACCTATCTGTTATGGTCTCTATCTGTTGTTCAATTTGTTCTAATATATTCAGAACAGTTTCTTTTCTTAATCTAAATCTTGTGAAAAAATCCAATTCATCAAAATAGTCAAATGGATTACTTCTTTCTCTGACCACGTATGGCCTTCTTTGGTAATCAATGAAGTCCATTAATTTATTCTTCATCGTCATCACTTAAAAAATCAAATGCTTCCATCTTTCGTAGAAAAAACAAAATAGAAAATGAGGTTACTGGTTACAAAGCAGTTGAACAAACTCGACTTCGGGGTAGTTAACCTACGGAGCGCATGCGTCTGCAAGATAGCTTACAGTTAGCCATTTGACAAAGACTTTCAGGTGATAGTTACTCTACCCGATAGAATAGCAGTAGGTTAGCGCAAAATGAGAGGTGGAAAAACGGTTTACCTAAAGGTTATCGAATAGCCAAAAGCTAAATCACTTTAACCGAGCATTGAAAAACCAGGCCTTAAGTGACTAACAACAACAGGTTATAATAGTACAAAGAATCTGTGAAGACAAAACATACCTCACATAGTGAAACAATATTTGTAAAAATTTTCACATATATTAGTTAAAAATGCATTACGTGTGTTTCGAAGTACTATATTTTTGTCATATGCCGACTAAACACAGTGGTTTTTTTAATAGTATAATGTAAAAACAATACAATTTTCACCAAAATTTGCAAAAAATTTAAATGTGTTAAATAATACTCGCAAGGGCTCCGTTTTACTCATGACGCATAATCTGAAGATCCTAATGCAGTTATACTGAACTACTTATTCAAAATGCATAAATAAAAAAAACATTTTGATAAAATAATTTATTGAATGCTTTATTCAACTATTACTCAAGATTTTTCATACTTTAGAAGAAAAACATTGTAATAAAGAATAAATATAAAATTTGAACTATAAG
This sequence comes from Cynegetis impunctata, assembly GCA_030704885.1. Classification (NCBI taxonomy): domain Eukaryota; kingdom Metazoa; phylum Arthropoda; class Insecta; order Coleoptera; family Coccinellidae; genus Cynegetis; species Cynegetis impunctata. The sequence goes on from JARQZK010002891.1 coordinate 1,541,762, forward strand.
CTATTATAATACTGGAATGTACAGTTTAATATAAACTGGTTATTATAAATATCAAGTTAGTTACTATAACCTAACAGTGTTAATATACAGTTAAAATTTCCTCTCTGATGTATTTATGTGGATTTAGACAATTTAATGTTCTACAGGTTTTCAATTTTAGTTGTAGACGTTTTTGTTTTTTTTAGACAAATATTTTCAATCGAAATATTCTCTACATATAGCAATGAGTTCAAGCCATAATTAGTTCTTTAATGGCATTAACACAGACGATAAGCTGGTCGTAATTTGATTACTGAATAATTAATCCTAAAATAAATAAAAGTATAAAAATCTTGATATTTCAGAAGCTCAATCTTATAAACTAAAATTCTACTGAAAAATCTCAATATGACTAGGGGATTTATTTCCAAATATGGAATTAAATACACATTGTATTTTCAATGATGAAACAGACACAAATTTTAACTATTTTCTATTGTAAAATATTACTACCTATGATGTAATAGTAAATTGTATATTAAGCTCCGTATACCAAGTGTATACATATCTAATAAAATAAATATAATTGAAGGTAAGTACATTGTTATTCCATGAAAACTTAATTCATATCTAAAGAGGCATAAATAATAAAGAATTGCAACTGGAATCTTTTCTTATTTTACAAACTGATAATTCATTCAATCTTATGTTAGATATCCAGTGATGAACAAAAAATAAATTATTGAAGTTCTGGAATGAATATAGTTGTGAATATTTCTATTTCAAATAATTTGCTAATGGTTTCAATCAAAGATTATTAACTTATAGCAATTAAATATTCTTTGGTTCCAACATTAGCACATTTTAGAAGTATTGAAATAAACTCTCTTAAAATAATTGATTTTGTCGCCTTAGCAAAAAAAAACATCGAAAATTTTATAACATTTTTCAATAAATCTACTACCTGATATTGTAATGAAAATCTATCATTTTTTTTATACTAAGTAGTTGTTTTTTTTTTCATATCCTTTTTCGTTCATGGTCCTTCTGATTTTCTAACTTTTCTGTTGTCTTATTGAAGTTCGATAAAATCGAAGATGATTGAGTGTTTTAAGGCTTTGAGTAGTCAAAAAATTTAATATCATTGATATGCTCTCACTTTTTTGCAAATGAGCATCATATTTTCATTTATGAAATCTAAAACCATATTTTGTTATTATTATCTGATGGTGCACAAAAAAAAAGTACGAGTGTAATGAATACATCACTTTAGATCAATCAACATGTTTTCAAGACATCATTTGATTAATTCCAAAGTATCAGATGATTGAATACTAAGACTCTGGAGTTTATTTCAATGTAATTATGGTAAAGTTTATATAGAGTATCAAAAATTGATATTATCGATATTGCACCAAAATTGGATATCAAGTGACATTCAATGAATTTTCTGAATTATCCGAATGGTTTCAAATTCTCTGAACCTATTTAGGTATTGAATGACCAAATGTTGATCGCGAAATCATTTTCCCACTGAATACAGTCGTTTTGAGTTCGGTTGGCCTCGGAAGTAAACAAGACGACATTGAACACAATCGTCTTTTTGACACCGTTCATTCAACACAACGTTTTTCGCAGTTACGGCGAGCGGTGCGTTTTTAAATGCCTCAACAAGTGGCATTTTTGATTGAACCTTTTATGACAGTACTCGCAAAGGAAAGCCTTCTCTCCCGTATGCGTCAGCATGTGCTGCTCCAGCTGCCCCTTCGTGCAGAACGCTTTACCGCACTGGTCGCACCTGAAGTTTTTCTCGCCGGTGTGAATTCGTGTGTGACTCTTCAGATTGCTAGAGCTCGCGAACCGTTTAGTGCAGTAGGAACACGCGAAAGGTCGTTCCGATGTGTGCACGGCTATCGTGTGTTTTGTTAGCTGCTGCGCAGTGGCGAACGCCTTGTGACAGGCCGCGCATACGTGATTTTTTTCGCCAGTATGCGTCCTCATGTGGGTGTGTAGGTGGCCCCCGTTTATAAAACGCTTATCGCAGAGGTGGCATATGTAAGGGCGTTCGCCTGTGTGAATTCTGACGTGATGCACTAAACCTGCGAAATGAAAACTATTGTTAGAAAATGGAGAATATCGATTAATCACTTATTTTATGGAAATTCACCTTAATATCAATGGTTGATTGATGAGGCCGATACTTGGTGAAATTTATATTCATAATGAAACAATAAATAACAATTTTCACATAAATTTGTTTCAAATTTATGAAACGTGTTTTCGAATTTCTTCGTCTAATATTGTTTAAACACTAGTGTAATTCTACAGATACATCAGGGGCGGCTAGTCAAAGGAGGCTAAGCCTCCTCAATAATATTCCGTGTATCACTAATATATTATATTGAATAGTCAGCATTCAGCATATTCATATTAATCAAAATCATATTATTTTATGCACCTACCTTCCTTTCAACCTACATTATATAATATAATTTATTAATTAAGATAGAAGGTATTTACATTTACTGCATTTCATTCATTTCAAGATTTGTGGCAACGCTGCGGAGGCTTAGAAAGGTATATTCTCAACGTTCATTATGCCTGCCACAGAAAAGCAAACAACGGTGCAAATACTCCGAATGAATACTTCATTGCAATAGAAAAGCAAAACACATGTAAATGGCAACACCGATAGGAACCCAGTCTCATACAATGTCGACCAATCACAACTATAGAATTTCGCGTGACATCGAGTGAATTCGTTGGAAAGCATTAATTGAATCGTAGTGTGATCGTAGTTACTAATGGCAGCGTGTTTACTTATATTGCTCGGGTATTGTTTTAAAATGAGTTTGGTTACTGAAGTTAATTTCAAAAATTTCAATGGTGATTTAGTGGAATATTTGTTATCCCATAACTTTAGTGCACTAAGTTATGAGGATAAAGTTTTGATAAAAACATTGCGACCTACCCCTGAATTAAACAATTTGGTGCAGCGTAACAGACAACAAAACCGTGGTTTTAATACAAGGAATTATGAGAGACATCCTTGCCTAACCGGATCACAGGTAAAAAATAAATTATTTTGTTGGCAGTGTTTACTTTTTACTAGTGAAAATGTCTCTGTTTGGGGCCGCTTAGGATTTGAGGATTTAATTCTATACCTAGTTGAAAGTGAGGAATTTTTCACCGATAAAGTAACTTTAAATACAGCACGCGGATTAATATCTTACTTACAAGATAAGGAATTTATATATTTTTTAAACATCTTTAAATTAATTTTTGAACAAACAGAAATAGTTTTTCAAATCTTACAGCACAAGTTTTCAGATGTAATTCACTCACGAAATCGGCTCAAGTTTCTTTTGGAAAAAATTTCAGAATTTCGTGCAGAAGTTTATTTTAAAAAACTATTTTCTGCATTTCAAACTACTGATGATACGACTCAATTTAGCCCAAAACGAAAGAAATTCAGTTACGCAGATATGGAGCTTCACTATAAGCAAATATTTTATGAAATTTTGGTTACTATTAGGGGTCAAATAGAAATAAGGTTCTCTGATTTGAAAGAACTGCATTTCTTCGACTTACTCAATAAAAATTTGTTTACCGGATTTTCGGCTAATTTTCCTGATAACCTTTTGGAAAATTTATGTCAAAAATACACTTTTTTTGATAAGTTGGCCATAAAAAGTGAACTGTGTGTTGTTTATAATGACAATGAAATTTTGGGGCAAAATGAAAATCATGTGAGGACTATTAAATACCTTTTTGATAATGATTTGAATCAAGATTTACCCCAAGTTTATAAACTCTTATGTCTAATTGTTTCTATCCCGGTGACATCGGCTTCCGTAGAGCGCTCGTTTTCCACTCTTAAGAGAATTAAAACTTATTTACGAAATTCAATGAGCCAGGATCGTTTGAAAAATATTAGTTTGTTGTCTGTTGAAAAGGAATTGTTAAAACTTTTGGCGAAAGACAAAAAATTTTATGAGGATATCATGATCATTTTGCTAACGTTAAAGATCGCAGAATCCCGCTAATCATCAAAAATATATAACTTTTTATTTGCTCTCACCAGCTGTTAACAAATTCGTTAAGTAGGTAGGTACCTATTTTGTGAAAGAAAAAAAAATTTGATGAATAGATGAATTGATTAATTGGCTGAGAAGAGTTTCTGTGAATATTGTAAATAGGAGTTGTAGGTCTCAAGGTAGACACTTGAAAGTGAAAACAAACTAATAGCTTAGGGTGCTTGTTTTACTTTGATTTTCTTTAAATTATGAGGCGGTTGACCTTGACATCCTAAAAATTTTCGCCTATGGTGTATTTCTTAACACCTCTTGTAGCCTCCTCAAACCAAAACCTCACGAGCCGCCACTGAGATACATATATTAATTGATATAGTTACAATCGAAATAATCTAAGAGCTAAAGTGAAATATTATGGGGGTTCAAACCAAACCACTACCAGGTACTGCATTCTTGAACAAATTAAGTAAGGGTCTATTTGTGAGCTGTACCTTACCGTTAACGAGAAGACCAGGATCTGTTTTTAAACTATATTAATAAGATTTACCTAAATATAAAATTCAAATTAGAACAAAACATGGATAGACAAATACGTTTTTTAGATTTAACTATTGTTCATGATAATAATACTTGGAGTTTTGATATATAAAGAAAACAAACTTTTATAGATATAGGTATTTTGGTCGAATTTGAACCATTCTCTTTAACATAAATATTCAGCTTTTGATGCAATGATTCATAGAATTTTTCGAATTCCATTGTCTGTGCCAAATCTGGCGAAATAAATTTCACCTATCAGAACAATAGCCTTGAATAATAGATTCAATTCAAGTATGATGGATAAAATGATTGAAAAGAAACACACTCAATTTGCATATAACTGCATATATCCCAATCGAATATGAAGGAGTGTGAAAAATTGATATATTTAACTTGGCCCACTAATAGAAACAGTTGCTACAAAAGAATAATGAGGTTCGATAAAGCTATATTTAAGAAATTATTACAGATTGAAGAGTAAACCCCATGTCTATAGACAGAGAAAATATTCAAGTTTTTGCTCATATTACAAATCTTCATCAAATCATGACAGACGTCAAAACAATAGTCTTAGTTCAACTCATACATGCTGCAATAGGTCCTGGTTGACAATGTTAACAGCATCAGTAATGTATATTCTGAGTTCACTCAGTGCTGTAGGAAGTGATGGCACATAAACCCATCTTTTAAGGTACAAAATCTGGTTCAGCACAACGACTTATCCTCATTATGCCAGTGAGGCGAAGCTTAATCTTGTTGGAATACAAAGTTGTGTAATGTTTTAGTTACAAAAATAACCACAATTACAACATTTTGAGGTAAGATATTTAATGAAAGAAAAACACAAAGGAATTTTTTTCCAGAAAGGCAGACTGAAACATTTACTAACACAAATTCCAAATAGTGAGAACTATTGGAATTTGCAACACTAAAATATCAACTTCAAATATATAATATATTATTTCATATTTCTCATGCAAAGGAACAAAACTTCAAATTGTTATTAGATTTTATTTAATTGTATTTTAATTATATATATTTAGTAATAGAAATTAGATACTTGCCTTAGTATATCTTTTGCCTACCTGAGCTCTTATACTTAGGTGAGTTGACTGGAAATATTATGTACTAAATTTCAACTTGACTGGCTAGATTTTAAAATTTGTTCAATAAATTCGATATAAATTATGATATTTAAAAAATAAATTCATTAATGACAAATAAGAAAATTAACTTTTACAACAAAGAACTTCTATTATAATTAATAAAAGTTAACAATGAAAAAAATATGAATTCATGCAATATTTCCTCTTTATAGCTCCTTAATTTTATTGGCCAATAAAAAAAAATGTTAACACTCACTTTGCGGAGCTGTAGTTTAAATTTCCTATTCTTCTCTTTAGCAGATAAATGATCATATCTAATTGCTCTGTTCCCAGTTGATGAATTCTGTGAAATTATATCTAAGGCAAGTACTTTTTTCTTGTTTTAAAGCTTTTATTTCTTCAGTAACCAATTTTACCTTATAATTTCAATTAATAAAGAAAATATTATATCAATATATACTTATATTTATATAACTACTGAAAATACTCACTAGGTTTTAGCCTGAATACTTTTCCACATGTTCCACACTGATGTTGTTCTACTTTCTTTGGTTTATTGTTCTTTGCTTGAGATCCCACATCTACATTTAGATTGAGCTCCTCAACCTTCAAATTTATATCATTTGGTCTAAGGTCATTAAATTCTAGTTTTAATTCAGTTAACGAAACTTTTTCTAAATCGGGCAAAGAAGTTACATTCTCCAAAGTGCTCAGATGATTACCCACAGTGGAATCAGGCAAAGGGCCATGAGCTTCAATATGATTCACAGCAGCTATATCACTCACTTGTTGAATAGTTTGAATTTGGGTAGTATTATTCAAATTTTGATCATTTGGTGCAAATGTAATTGAAATACCTGTGTTTGAGATTTGAGAATCATTTTTCAATTCTGAAATGTACCCTGCATTCGAAATATGTATCTTATCTTCAGTTATTTGTTGAACGTTATTCTCAAAACAACTTCGTAGTCTAGCATCGGAACTTTCACATTGAATTTTGAACTGAAACGCTATATTCAGTTTAGATACACATTTGTGACATATATATGGAGGTAAACCATCTCCTTCTTGTACCTGGAAGAAATTTGTTTTTTTTATTTTATTTTTCAAACTTTATCAACATACAGAATGAACTACCTGTATCTGAGCACAAGCCATGATTAAAATTGAAAAATGCGGAGGTTTAATAGGATCAAATATGGGCATAAGTTTTCCTTTTTCCAAACAAACACGACAAATATTGTTCATGTTCATTGTTAAATAATAATTTAATAAATCGTTAGTTTGAAAATTTTTCTCCTCTGCCATGTTGATTGTTGATATACCCCAAAACTTCCTCCGCTAATGACTAGTCTGTGACAGTCTGTGGCTCTGTGCTGTCTGTGGTCTGTGCTTAATGTGGAAGAAATTAACTACTCATGAATTTGTGAAAGAAAATATGCACTTCTATGCTCCTACTCTGGACTGAAAATGAATATAATCTAAAATAATTCATTCTAAATAGTATAAATACATTTTGATATAATCAGCATAATTTTTCCTAAAATCATATTAAAATAGTTCCCTTTAAATGGATATTTTTGAAATCAATCCTACAATAAAAACGTGTCAAATATCTACACTACAATGAATAGACCCGAATAAGTAGAAGTGATAACAGAATAAATAAAACTTGCAATGGTTCTGTTCATATAAATAGCGCTAACATAGTCATGATAAAGTTAGCAGAAATTTGCAGAACCATCAGAGACGTACGCAGGCCTATAAATGAAGGTTTTGATGAAGAGACCATATGTTCAAGAAACATTTTAGATAAATCTTTGTTATTCATTTCCATCAGGGGCGCCGAAACTTTTTAAAACCGGGTGTTGAGTTGTTATAGTCGTTTCTGACCCATAGTAGAGCGCAAATAAGATTTCAGCCTTTTTAAAGTCAAAAAACTCCTCTCATTCGTACAAGAAGTGCAGTGGACGCTTTTTCCGAATATCGCGTGAAAATTTCCCGTGTTGAATTCCACACGGCGAATTTCACGCGTGTTGAGCTCTAAACACACACAACAGGTCTTCCGGCGCCCCTGATTTCCATAGGTGCTACTCTGACGTAGGGATTTCTACTTAGGGTGGCAATCCTTTGAGAGAAGAAGAAGAACAATAGTTATTTGTATACCTAGGCCGCGAAATACCTTTTTAGCGTACCGAAAGAGAAATTATCGCCGAGGCCGCTTGCGGCCGAGGCAGGATACTCTTGAGGTGGCTAAAAAGTTTCGCGGCCATGGTATACACACTATTTTTCGTGCAATCGACAAAATTATTAAACTAGACAACTGCAAATAAAAATATTAGTGCTTTAAAATCAACAGTAATTAATAAGTCACAGCGTCGCTATGGAAATTACCATGTTCGAATATAGAAAAAACATTTTGACTGTTCTTGACAGAACGCAAAATCCATAGAGATACAAGATGTCACTTCTGAAATATTATAGTTGTTGTTACTTATTGGTACAAGTGACGTTTGGTTTGGCGGCCGTTGCTACGGGTAACGGCCGCGAAATTAAATTTCGCGGACTGTGGTGCGTACGCGAAATACTCGCTTCGCGTGCGATTGCACGAAAAAGTAATTTTGATTCTCAAATGTCACATGATCATATTTATTTAGATGTATTGGATCTATGATCTATGAGTTGACTAGCATGCTGCATGAGTAGTTAGTTCGGTTGGTTGGATGAGCGATAAGTACTAATGAGTAGGTCTTTTGGCGTATGAAAAATATTTTGAAAATGTAAACATCAGGTTGAAGAAGTAACGTAAAATAAAAATTATCAAACTATTAAAGTATTCATTAAATATGTCTAAAATTCAACAAAAATCAATTTTAGAGTAAGAGAGAATTTTTGTAAAATTGATATGCTTTAACAAAATTGTTTATACCTCAGATTTTGCAGGTGGAATGACCAAAAAACTGAAGAAACAAATGGATTTGATATACAAGCGGGTCTATCTTGGATATATCCAACGAATTATCCTTTGCGAGATTATCAATTTAATATTAGTCAACAAGCTCTCTATAAAAATACATTGGTAAGGTAAAACATAATATATAAGTCACAGTTTTTATAGTTAATTAATTTCAGGTTAGTCTACCTACTGGTCTAGGCAAAACTTTCATTGCAGCTGTGGTAATGTATAATTTCTATAGGTGGTATCCTACAGGAAAAATCATTTTCATGGCACCAACAAAACCCTTAGTGAAACAACAGGTAGATGCATGTTATAATATTATGGCAATACCACAAAATGTAACTGCCGAATTAACTGGAATGAAACAAAACTCTACAAGAAATAGTATATGGATGGAAAAAAGAGTATTTTTTGTAACCCCTCAAGTGTTACAAAATGATTTGGACAGTTTTCCTGATCTTGGAGCTTCAATCAAATGTATTGTTTTTGATGAAGCTCACAAAGCCAAAGGCAATTATGCTTACTGTGAAGTAATTAGAAAATTAAGAAGTCAAAATAATTATTTTAGAGTTCTTGCTCTCAGTGCTACACCTGGAAATGGGATAGATGATATCGGAGAAGTGAGCAGTAATTCTTAAATACTTAATTATTAAATTGTATTAATTATTTGAATATTATTTTAGGTTATTATAAATTTGATGATTTCACATTTAGAATTTAGGACTGAAGAAAGTCCAGATGTTAAACCATATGTTTTTCAAAGGAAATTAGAAACAATAGTGATTCCATTAGGTGAAAAGTTGGAACAGGTGAAGATGGAATTTTCTCAGGTTAGTGTTTAGATATTCAGTTGTAACATGAAAATACTATATCGTATCCCAGATCATTTTTATCCATTGTATAATAAAAAGATTTTCATAAAGTGGCATTATTCCATCAGTTTTTCATTGAGCTGAAAACGATACTAGGGTCTCTTAAAGGGTCTTAAGTTTTAAATACATTTATCTGATTTTTATTGTTTGAATTGGTGGCATTTTCTATATATGGAAATATATCCTGTTTTCCTAATAAGAGTTAATTAATTTTATATCAACATGCTTCATTATTAATAGTTCATGGATTATTGAGCTTAATTTGAACTGACCTCTAGTTTTTGGTTTTTTTTTGGGCAGCTTATAAATGTTATTAAAAAATGTTCTTAATCTAGTGTTACTTAATTCCTGATGAGCACGTATTGACCTTTTAACTCTTGAGTTTTTGTTGTCAAGGCTTTATTATTGAAAGCTTGGGTATTGAGAAGGAAATGAATAAAAAACAACTCCTAAAAACTGCTATCAAAAGAATATGTCTGCATGACAGTTCCCATTTGATTAAGGATAATTAAAAAAGTATCTTAATAAATATGAGTTGATCACAAAGTTACATGCACTATTTTTTTTAAATTTTTTTTTATATTGTTAATTGTTTATCATAAAAATTGGATGAAAAAGCACCAAGTTCTCTATAAACATTATCACTGAAGATTATGAAAACTGTAGTTTTAGAAACTAATAAAAAACCTCCTTAAATGTGATAAAACATTTTCAGTGTCAATTATGATTATCAACATCATCAAAATGGAGCTTGTGAAGAGATTAAAATAAGAATTATTTAGTCAATTCAGTAATATCTAATAAATCTCAATAAATATTTCGTATATTAATTTTATTCATTATTTGATTGCAATAAGAAATTTACTGATAAGATTGTTGAGGTCTTAACAATTTAAAATAAACTTTTCCTTTTTGTTTGTTTTCTGTTTAACTGCTTTTATTTTTGTTCAGATTATAGTTCCACTTATTCAACCAAAGTAATCTCTAAAAATATGAAAATTAAATTTAAATGACCTAACATTTCATTGCAACAAATCTGTATTTATTGTTAATTTTTTCTTTTATATTGAATTTTTTCTTCTATGAAAAATACATTCTTTTTCAAACTACAATAAAATGAGACATTTTCAGATTCTTGAGAAATATGCCAGAACTCTCATGAAGTACCAAGTTATTCAGGGAAATTATAGCACCCTAACAAAAGGACGTATTTTCATGGCTAAAACGGAATATCAGAAAAGAAGTGTTCGGTAATCTCTAAACAGCAATACATTAAATAATAAATTTAAAAAACAACATTTTTTAGGCCATCAAACTACAATGAGGTTATGAGAAACCTTAACATCTGTATGTCCTTATACCATGCTAATGAATTATTGATTAGGCATGGTCTACGAGGATTTTTATCGTTTCTTGATCGTAATATTAATTTCTAAGAAGATTTATTTCTTTGACTTAGTTTGTTTTTATTTTTAGAACACACTGATCACGTGTTACTTAGAGGAATTGTACCTTTGATAAATATTAGAGAAGAAGTCAGAGAGTATTTGGGATCTTTACCTAATGTCGATCAGATGCCAAATGGGTCTTATCCTGAGGTTTGTAAATTTAAAATAGATGCTTCTTCAGTAACAATATTTTTTTATATAATAGAGTAACAAGTCGTATCAATATATCCAAAATTTTTGTTTATAAAAATGAATTTATAAAAATGTCACAAATATAATAAGAGAATATAAAGATTTGATGTGATAATGAAATTCATACAAATTAGAGTTGGTTACATCTTCAACAATATATAAAATACTTTTGTTGAGGAATTGCATGTATTTTTGAGAAAACAAAATCTGATGTTTTAAATTATCAGTAGGTATATTTCATTATATCCTTTGATTTCAAATAATACCCTATATATTCTTTTATTATTAAAATACAAGAATAGGACAGTAATTAGAGTAAAAAGGATATATAAAATATCAACAGAAAAATTTTTCATTCAACAAATGCAAAAACATTCAATTCGTTGTTCATACAATTACATGTAGATTTTTTAATTTTTTTTTTCTAGGTGCCTTTGAATGTGAAATTTGGACATCCAAAATTTTATAAGTTACGAGATATTTTAATATCACATTTTACTAGCAGTGAGGAGAATAGCAAAGTAATCGTATTTTTCGAATATCGAGATTCAGTAATGGAAGCGTTCGTAATTCTCCTTCAAGCAAGACCATTGGTTAGAGCCAAAATTTTCCTGGGTCAGAAATTTGGAATCACACAAAGAGTGCAATTAAATGTGAGATGAACTTCTTTTTGGTATCTGCATATTTCGAATTTTATATATGTTATTATATTTATTGAAATATTTTTCTAATTTGAAGTTTGATAGTATAAGTTTATTTGTTTATTGCTATCATGTATTCAAATGTATTGCATACTGAGCCTTTGAAAAAATACTAGTTCTAGATCTAATTTCCTTGAAAGCTCTGTGTTGACTCTTGTATGTCTATACATATACGGGGTCATATTATTTGTTCATAGGAACAGAGATTTATTTTATGAATGTACATAATACTCTAAAATATGAAAAATACAAGTATAGTTACTTTTTCCTTACTGAACACGATTTATACTGCTTTGGAGAGGAAGGAGATTCCCCTCGGGATGTTTCTAGACCTCTCCAGGGCGTTTGATTCTGTTGATCACTGTAAGTTACTGAAAAAGTTAGAATGTTACGGGATTCGTAATAATCAATTAAAGCTTATTAAAAGCTATATCACAGGCAGAACTCGGAGGGTTGAGATAATTGCGCAGGGGGAGACATTTACTTCTGTAGAGATTCCTACAGTCAAAGGTGTTCCCCAGGGGAGCATTCTTGGTCCCATCCTATTTCTAATTTATATCAATGATCTTTCCAATCTATTCAATGAAGCATTTTATAGTCTTGCGATTTATGCGGACGATTCGAATATCATCACAACTGCGCCGGACTTAGATCTTGCTGTGCGACTGACGGATGGGGCACTTACGTTGGCTGGTACGTGGTGCAATAACAATTCCCTACAGTTGAATCTTAATAAGACGGAAGTAGCTTTTTTTCATACTGATGTTTCTCGTCTTGCCTATCCTGATAGCATATGGTTACAGAATAGTGAGGTGCAAATTCAGAAATCAGTAACATTCCTGGGGGTTCACATTGATTCCCATCTCAAGTGGCACACTCACATAGAATATCTGAACAAAAGGCTCTGCTCTGTACTCTATTCTATAACCGCCTTAAAGCATCATGTTGCAACCGATGTTTTACGAATTATTTATTTCGCTAACTTTCAGTCCTTATTAACCTATGGCATAATATTCTGGGGCAGCAGCTCCCTCACCCGGTGTCTCTTTCTGACTCGAAAACTGGCATTACGATCGATACTCAACTTGAGGTTCAGACAATCGTGCAGAGGATATTTCAAAAGTTTCAACATCTTAACTTTAACTGGGTTGTATGTATTGCGCTCCTTACTCTTCTTCCACAAACACAAAAGTATTTTTGGTAGATTTCAGAACAATAATACTACAAGGAGAGTGTTTCCATATATACTATCTAGATGTTCTCTATCCCTAACAATGCACGGAAGTCTATACATGTGTCTAAAACTATTTAATGCTTTACCAAAAAGGTTTCATAGCATTGACAGCACAAGCCTCTTTAAACGAAGAATTTATATGTTCATTTTAGAAAGCGAGCCATATGATTTGGATGAATTTTTTCATTTGTGCTCGATTAAAGATACCTGACTTGTTTCTTTTTATCATCACTACGTTGTGATAATTTTTGAAACGAATAAATATTATTATTATTATTACAGACAAATTTTCATTTGTTATAATATATTTATTATAAAATTGTAGAATACCGTATCTACACATATAAGGAACTTGACTTCAAGAGTCCTCCAGAATAAAATCAAAATTTTTTTCCCGAAAAAGCATATTACTTTTAGTAGATGAATATATAGCTGGACGTTTGTAAGACACTGAAATTGTCTCCTTACTTGTGTTAGACTGACATATTTGTTCGTTTATTTATTTATTTTGAGTACCTTGTAGTTGTAATGTTTTATAAGTGTGCAGCACTAGCTTTTTTATTTTTATTTCATCCACTGCTTGTGATTATTTTATTGTATTTATTATATCAGCTATATTATGACACCCTCTACATCCATATATGGGCTTGATTGATTTTTAAACAAATGAAATATTATTAACTTTAGGTAATCAAATCATTCAGGGATGGAGATTGTAATACGCTGCTCTCCACTTGTATTGGCGAAGAGGGTCTCGATGTGGGTGAAGTGGATCTTATAGTTTGCTTCGACGTTTCAACCAAGTCTCCTATCAGAATGGTACAGCGAATGGGCAGAACTGGAAGGAAACGGGAGGGCCAAGTAATCATTTTGGTGACAGAGGGAAAGGAACAACAAACGTTAAACGAGTGTCTTGTCCATAAGAATAATTTGAAAAATTGGGCCGGGTCGTCTGGACTATTGAAGCAGTTTTTCATGCCGTCTTCACGGATGGTGCCAGAAAACATAAATCCGCAGTGTATAAAAATGCACATTACTGTACAGAAGCCGATCATCAACAAAAAGAGCACATTGAGGGTAACCACTAACCAATAAAAAAACTTTACTTCGGAACTTAAGAGACAATTTTTTATTAGTTCTTTGGTATATTTTGAAAAGGGGGCATCCATTAATTACGTGAGGTGTTTAGGGGGGGAGGGAGTCGAGAGGGGGTGGCCTCGGCAAATATCACGTAATTTTTTCCCGCAAGAAACAGTATAAAATTGCGAGAAAACTGGGTTAAATTAAGTAAGAAATGTTTCTCCACTAAAATATGGGCTAAATCATACATCATAATATTCATCGCGAATTAATTTTTTTTGGAAAGAATATTTCTTTTTCATATACCGTACGATGGGAAGATTATTCATAAAGAATAATGCTTTTATAATAAATATACGAGCACTAATAATTTTCACTGAAAAATAAAATTCTGTATGGCTTATTACAACAATTGTTTTATTATTATTTTTATTTTGTTCACATTTCAATAAAATATTACTAATTTACTTGAACTAATAGAATTTTTTATTGAAGTTATGGCGGAATAAAAAGTGTTCAAGTAGTAGTCACTCTTGAGATCATACATGAGTCTCCGTGGATTTAATTAGAGTGAATATTCTTTAACAAATTTCAGTAGTTCCTATTTAAATATTTTATTATTAAATCTCATTGTGATTCTATGCTACGCCATTAAAAACATTAAATACTAGTCTTAACCCTTTGACTGCCAAGGCAGTTCAGATATAACTGCCTCTGCGCCAAAAATTTTTTTTGTCAAAATTGTATCAAATTGGTGTCTAGTGGTAACCTGCGGTAGAAAATGTAATTTTTTATTAATTTTTTTGGTGATGCTGCATATTTTTTTTGTGTGACAAAATGTGTCACACGGCGCAAGAGCAACTAAAAATCGGTTTGAGCCGTGTGCTTCATTTTGACTCACACATATGTGCGTCACCTTGCATCGCTTTCTGCACCGTTTGGGTGTTTCCGCACCACTATTTAGCGAATTGACGAGTCTTTGCGTGTTTATCTTCATGTGGCGTGAATTATTATAGCTTCCTGTGCGCAGTGGAGGCCTTACTGGGAACAACTGTCGTAAATTCCCTCTTCCTTTATAATAAAGTAAATGGGAAAAATATTTCTATGGTTAAGTTCAGGGAGAAATTATGCTCCCAGCTGCATCATTATGGTCAACCGGTTGATCTAGAATATATTGCAGGACATCAGCCATTGACCGCTCACAAGCTAGTTTCACAGAAAAAAGGGATTAGAAGCCGTTGCAAGAGTTGCTACAATAGATTTTCTGAGGCGCAAGGTAGAAATTATGCCATGAAGAAGGCCAAGACAGTACGCTATGTATGTGTAGGATGTCCCGGGAAACCACATATGTGTAAAGATTGCTTCTACAAATTACATAAAATATCATAAATATTTGTTTTTGTATAATATATAGAGGTGAAAACATTAAATATACACACGTATATCTAATAACTTTAAGTTTTGCATGTAAGATATATTTCTAAATAAAAAATTGAACCAAACAAAAAATATACTTTATTTCTGTAAGCTATTTCTGGTGAAAGTTCTTCTACGCTAGGGCTATCTATTACCCCATACAAATATACGAGAACTGTGTGCGCTTAAATAGAAAAAATTATAAAAAAATAGTTTCTTTAAATAAATCTAATGGAATCGAGCACAGATTAACTCATTTACATAATAAATAAGCATTTAAAAAAATCTCACGTGAGATTCGAGGAGGGGGGGAGGGGATCGAGCAAAATCTCACGACATCTCACCAAGGGGGGAGAGGGGATCGAAAAATCGCCAAAATTATCTCAAGTAATTAATGGATGCCCCCAAAGCGTATCAATATTGTACTGTTACGTACTTTTCTTTCATTGAATGAAATGTAAGCTGAGTAAAAGTGAATACTGTAAGCTTAACATTGGTCAATGGAGACCCCCACTAAACTCAATGCTACATAACTGTTTGATGTCAAATATTTGTATTATTACAGTTGAAGTAATACAATATTAATTAAAATCCTTTTAATTCACGCAAAATTTTTTCTTCTCAGTTATTAAGTAGTATTGTGCTGAAATTTTTTTAAATTCTTTTCATATGCAAATCATTATTATCATGTATCAAGTATACATATAATTACCTTGTTACACCCTTCAATGAGCAAGAACTTGTAAAAAACATGAATAACAGTGATTTTTTTTTCAAAAATAATAATACATTGAAAAATTCATTTGAATATTGAAAGGTTAATCAAATTGACCAGTGGAGCTTGTTTCATGAACTTCGACGATACTACTTGAAATGGGGGGAATACGTATCGATTCCGATGGATGGCGCTGTAATGTGTTCGCATGTCATAGAGGCTCGTCTCAGGAATTATTAGTTGGTTTTGGTTATGAAGATTTGATATTATTGCCCGCCCACTCCATCGTTGAAAGGAATACTGAAGAAAAAAAAAGGAAACACACGTGCTTCATTCCTCCCTGAAGTATGTGTCAGGGAGGCGGGAAGCTTGAGTTTGGGATTAACTCCTTCAGCCAGATCAGAGGATACACTTGTATGTACAAGTATATTAAGGATAGGTGAGACGGGATATTTCAGGGCCGTATGCTCCCGTGTTTCATTTTCCGTTCGTCGTGCGCATGACGTCACTCAAAACCTTATTTGTATTGCTGAGATAGCAGTTTTGTATGTTTTTCTCTATTTACGCGTTTATTCAATTAGTTACAAAAAAAAACTTCAGAGACAAAGTATGTTCTAAATGATCTGTTTTATCCCCTAAAGACATAAAAGTTTTGAAATTTGTGATAATTATCACTCAAAACTCTTATTTTTTACTGTGAAATTTCTCTTCGAAGTATTAAAACGCGATTTTCATAAAAACGGTGCAAGAGTAAACTGGGAAAGGAACTAATTTGTAGAGCACAAAATTTACTACAACACTAGTCTAGGAGGGGAATGCAAGATTAAATAAAAACGCGAAAACATTTTATAAAAAGTGGACTTTTATTTATGGTTTTTACACAGCCATATTTTTCCATTTAAATAGTTTCGAAATAGTAAATACCGGATTTCAAGATAACATTTCATTTCCTACATATCACATTCTATATTTTATTAATATTTAATAATTAACAACAATAATAATTACTTATTATTTTTCTTATTTTTTTGGGAATTAAACCACAATACGTTTTCGTATTTTTTATTTCAACGTTTCTGTAGCGTTCTAGTTACCGTTGTGAAGATGAATTAAATTTTGAAACAATTTTTGGTCCCTATCAGACACAACGAGAAAGTTTGACAGACCAAACTGCCCGTAAAAGGAAGTGGAAGAAAACTTTAACTTAATAAAAATATAGGAGACTTTATCCTAATAAAACAGAGATTTGACAGTTGTCACTTGGCAAATTGATTTAAATTTAAGCGAATCATCACGTGTTTTTCATTGTTATTATTTTTTTGGTAATTTTCTTTAATAGGGTTTTGTTATATTTTATTCTAAATAACACTAACTAGTACAGGTACCGTAAATTCGAGTCTGTTTATTTTAAATGTATGAACCATTTTTATCTTGTCGTGGATATGTGTAATCTAAGTTGTTAATATCTTCTGTACGTTCTAATTACTTATAAATAACAAAAACATATTTTCAATTCAATAACGATTTTTATGAACAGAATTTTGGTCTTGCCATGGGCTCTTGCCTCTCACCAGCTTTATCAAATATTCACATGGAATATTTTTAAGCCAAAATAGTAAATAATCAAAAATCAAAACCAATTGTCTGGTTTGACAACAAGGTTCGAAAAATTATTGATTGTCTTGTTGTCAAACTTTTCCGTTGTGTCTGATAGGGACCAAAAATTGTTTCAAAATTTAATTCATCTTCACAACGGTAACTAGAATGCTACAGAAACGTTGAAATAAAAAATACGAAAACGTATTGTGGTTTAATTCCCAAAAAAATAAGAAAAATAATAAGTAAGTTGTTAATTATTAAATATTAATAAAATGTAGAATACGTGATATGTAGGAAATGAAATGTTATCTTGTAATCCGGTATTTACTATGTCGAAACTATTTAAATGGAAAAATATGGCTGTGTAAAAACCATAAATAAAAGTCCACTTTTTATAAAATGTTTTCGCGTTTTTATTTAATCTCGCATTCCCCTCCTAGACTAGTGTTGTAGTAAATTTTGTGCTCTACAAATTAGTTCCTTTCCCAGTTTACTCTATCTTGCACCGTTTTTATGAAAATCGCGTTTTAATACTTCGAAGAGAAATTTCACAGTAAAAAATAAGAGTTTTGAGTGATAATTATCACAAATTTCAAAACTTTTATGTCTTTAGGGGATAAGACAGATCATATAGAACATACTTTGTCTTTACAGTTTTTTTTTGTAACTAATTAAATAAACGCGTAAATAGAGAAAAACATACAAAACTGCTATCTCAGCAACACAAATAAGGTTTTGAGTGACGTCACGCGTCTTATTAACGACCGCCCACTCATGCGCAACATCCTATCTTAGGTGTGTATATATCGTGGGATATTTATGGAACATAGGAAGTGTGGGTAGGATTCAGAGGATTAATACTGGCCCAGCGTTTGCCTCATAAGTTTGCAAGCAGTGACTTACATTACCATGAGGAAACCTCTGAAAAAAACTCATGGCAGACCAGTCGGCCCCGGGGTTTGAACCAGAGACCTCCCAAATACTAGCCAGCGTACATTTATACGCTAAGTACTCATACTGAAGAGCGAAACAGTCTGTCTTGTATTTCCATCGTGTGTGGTGCGGGTCTCGAGGTTTCTAACACTCTACCTTGAAGGATGGAGGGAACGCCGTGTCGTTGAAGCTCATGAAACGAGCTCCGATGATAATCTTCGGTTATTCAAATGGATTTCCTAGTGTATTATTACGTTGGTATTCATTTTTTAAAACAGTTTTCGTTAGATAAAAAAAGTTTCTGAAATACAACTGATTCCTAGAAAATTATAGTATATTCCATAACAAATTTCAAAATACAATTAGTTGATTATGTAGTTGTAACATAGTCAGTTATAAAACTATAAAAGGCGTGTACGAAATATTTTTATAGTGATAGTAAATATACTTCTAAGTTACATTGGAGTTTTTGTTTTAGGATATGTTTCGGACAATTTCAAGCAGTTCATCGTCATCGCTAGCATTCTCTGAAGATATAGAAATAATTGAAATAGAAGAGAAAATACCAGAACCAATATTTTTATTCGGCAAATGTAAGCTATTTGATGTTACTTATTTATTTACATGGTGAAACTACAAATCAGCTTGATTGCTGTCAACTTAGAATATTTACAGACTGATTATTTTATGCAGTACAATGATTGGTTTGTCTGTAATAATTTATTCCTTTACAATGTTAGATGTTAAGCAAGTGTTTCTCTTCAAAGTTGGTTTGAAAGTTTGATGTGCCTCATTCTCTTTTATCTCTACAGGTAATTAATTGAATATTCTCAAGGATTGGCTCAATGGTGACTAGGTCTTTTTCAGTTCTGGACTTCTGTATTATGAAATTGTTTCGATCTCTTGTTGAGTAATCATATATCTTCCAATTGAAAATTAAATTAAATTAGCGTATGGCATTATTGCCGGGGAGTCTACACACATTATGTGTGATGTTCCGGCGCCGATTGCCTCTTTAACCCTGTTTTAGGTAAGGCCGTGTCTATTCATCGGGGCGCCTCGATATATAGGTATATTTGCTATTCATCGGGGCGTGATATATTCCGCCGCCCCGACGGATAGAATAAAATAAAAAGATATAGGCAAAACAAGAATTTCGACATTTTCGATTTTTCCTGTATAACTCCATAACTAAAGAAGCTAGATCAAATTTTTTAAATCTATATAATTTACCTCTGAAATATGCAACTTTGCCCTCGTTTAACCAACCCTGTATCTCTTACCGTTATCGAAATCCCCATGCATAGACTCGAATTTGAATAACCCTGTATATATATATATATATATATATATATATATATAGATATATATATATATTTATTTATATATATATATATATATATATATATATATATGGCCGTGTCTATTCATCGGGGCGTGATACACGCATGCTCATATTCCGCCGCCCCGACGGATAGAATCTTTGTCTATCCATCGGGGCGCACCCACGTCGTATAATAGGCACAGTTGCTATTCATTGGTGCGTAATGGATGATGGTTGTGATGGAATGGGTATTGTTCATACTGGATGAGCCGATTTTTTCTTGGATTTTTTTTCACACCGATCACACAAGTAGAGCGAATACCTCTTGGTCTGCCAATTTGTTTTATTTTGCGATTTCGGTAATGTATTTGGCTTAATGGGCAAGTTTGATTTATTTCTTCAACATTTAGCCTTTCATTATTTTCTTTTTCTTCATCAATAACTTTACGTCTTATATTCTCATTCATAGTTTGAACTTCTTGAGCGTTTTCTGGGAGAGGCAAGTTCATAGTTTGATCGATATTTAGGCCTTCAATAACTTCGTCTTCCTTATTATTCTTATTCATACTTTGAGCCTGGTCAGTATTTTCTTTAAATATAATACTCGCTTGTTCTCCAACACTTCCACCAGCTATAACTTCAACTTCCTCACCGTCTCTATTTACTTCCTTATTTCCATCTGCTATTAGCAGGGGTAACGATTCGTTATTTGCTTCATCGACCACTGCTTAAATTTTTCAAACTGCCGTTTGAAATGATTTGTTCCATATTCAGAGATACAACTGGCAAGTTCCTGACAAACTAACATGCTTTTTCATATTTTTCATTTGTAGAGAGAATAGTTTTCGTTGTGTTGCCCACAGTACTTTGGATAGGGACAGAAGTTTCACTGAAAGAATTTTCCGTATTATTTGGCGTTGGTGCCATTAATTCTCTTAGGTGTTCGAAGTAATTTTTTCGTTTGAATTTATCATCCACCAGTGCTTCATCAAAAAGATTCTCATTATTCAGAGACTTTTTGTAGAAAATAAGAGAACATGGTAGCCTCATATTTATTCTAAAATTACAATTACAAGATGTTGAAGTCGTTTCATATTCTGGTTTTATATTAGTTATATTTTTGGAATAAGTGATATGTTTTACTACAAAGTCAAATGCATATGATGTTAATAGACTGATATATTCACTTTCGGGAGAATTTTCTTCATAATGATGAACAACTTTTTTCGTCGCCATCTGAATTGCTTTTATCTTTAATTCTTCTCGTACTGTTTCTAACACAATAAATAATTGTTCGTAGAATGTTTTTATATCACTCATTCTATCTACAATTTGTTTGATTTTGTTGTTTAATGACTCTAAATGATTCGTTGTAGTTACATTATAAGTTACATACTGCTTTTTAAAACCCTCCACCCATTCCTCTTTAATATCATGCCAGTTATTGTTGTAGTAATTTGTGACTTTTTCATATTTTGAGTCAAGAAGTTCTGTATAATTTTCGTCGTACTCTGATTTATTTCTAGAATACGCTAGTTTTTGCAGAATTTTTAAACAAGTATCCCTTTGCGTCGAATTTATGTTCATTTTTTTTGTCGTAGTATTCATTCTAAATGCTTTCAGGGTGTGAAATAGACATAGTATCAACTGCGCCCTTGGAAATTCGTGTTTAAACACTTTTCTCTCCTTGAAGTCTTTGTCTGTAATAACGGACTGTAATAACCAGTTTTAAGTTATGTTATGTTCTTGTATTTAATATTTTAATTTCAGTTATTATTAACTAAAAAATACCTATAATAGTTCTTTAAGGTGTCTTATTTCACTCAATAGTACCCATGTTTAAGTTCCCATTCCATCACAACCATCATCCATTACACACCAATGAATAGCAACTGTGCCTATTATACGACGTGGGTGCGCCCCGATGGATAGACAAAGATTCTATCCGTCGGGGCGGCGGAATATGAGCATGCGTGTATCACGCCTCGATGAATAGCAAATATACCTATATATCGAGGCGCCCCGATGAATAGACACGGCCTTTAGGTAATTAGTACCGAGGCGTACTAACCCAGGGGGACCGACGGCTTAACGTGTCCTCCGAAACACGGTAGCGATGGTATTGAAAATTTGTTGGTTTTTCGTGGGAGTCGAACCCACGTCCTCTCGGTTGTCAGCCGAGAGCGATGCCACCTGAGCCATCACCGCTACTATCTTCCAATTTGTTGTCAGTACTGTTTGGGTTTTCATTAAATTTTATTCAATTTCAAAGACGAGTTTATCTTGTTCTAGTATACAAAACTCACTAAGTGGCATTATATTGACAATACGATACAAATCTGTAGTTGGTGTTACGCATCGCTTAATTTTGTAATCTTTCAAGTCTTTTGTAACTTTTTTTTTTGGTGTACTTGAGCATATAGTGAGCAAGTAGCTGAATTTGGACTGGAATAATACATTATACTTGATGTTTCGACATTTGTGTTAAATCTCAACGTTCAGTCATCATATATGTAACCTATAGGCCAGTCAGTATAGACATTGAAAATCGAAAATTTAACAATAATTCCAAAAGTTTTTGAACTTTGGTCAACTGAATGCTACATAGAGAAGGGAACAAAAAGTCCGGAAAATTGTTGAAATTGCAATAATATTGAATTTTGCCTTATGCTTGTGAAAAAAATTCCAAAAGTTCTACAAACTTCAGTAGTATTAAATATATTATTTCATATCAAATTTGCAACCAATTTAACGGTACGGAACTTTTTTTTAAATTCAAAATAAACGTTTTTCTTTGATAAACTTGCCAAAAAAAATTCCAAAAGGTCTGCAAACTTGATAGATACTTCGGAAAAATATACCGAACAGTTGTATGAATATGCAACCTTTTACGTTGACCGGAACATGTTTATTTATAATTTTTTTAATTCGTGGTCATTTTTTCGAGCAAGATGGTCTCGAAATAATTACAAAAGTTTTGAAACTTGGTTGCAAATTTAGAAAACGTATATTCTGAAGCATTTGCAAATTTGTAACCTTGTACGCGGTCCGGAACATTATGCAATTTGCAAAAATATAAAAATCCAAAAATCATATTTTTGCAAATTGCATAAAGTTCCGGACCGCGTACAAGGTTGCAAATGCATCAGAATAGATATTTTCTGAATTTGCAACCAAGTTTCAAAACTTTTGTAATTATTTCGAGACCATCTTGCCCGAAAAAATGAACACGAATTAAAAAAATTATAAATAAACATGTTCCGGTCAACGTTTGTTTTGCAATACTTTTGCAAGTTTTTAGGTCAGTTTATCAAAGAAAAACGTTAATTTTGAATTAAAAAAAATGTTCCGTACCATTAAATTTGTTGCAAATTTGATGCGTGATATGAATTAATATATTTAATACTATTCCAAATTTGCAGAACTTTTGGAATTTATATCACAAGTATAAGGCAAAATTTGATGTTATTACAATTTTAATAATGTTTCGGACTTCGGAAAAGGTTGCAAAATTTCATAGCTTGTTTTTATCTCTTTCCCGACCCTACATTAAAGTTTGAAAAGTTTTGGAATTATTGTCAATTGATTATCTATACTGACTGGCCTACTATTTAACAATCTATTTTTATATTATTCCTTGCAGCATTGCCTGACATCATTGATATTAACTTAGAACCAGCCTATAATACATATATAGAACATCAGAGATCAGTTCAGGGAGGTGCGAAAATCAAATCATCTGATGCGTCCAATCTCTTTGTGAGTTTAATGAAATTCGCTGATTCAAGAAGATTCAACATTCCACTTACTCAAGACGTTGGTAATTGATTACGATGCGTTGTTTGATTTCGTAATAAACCATTCTATTATTTTCAGTAAAGGAGTCTTATAACAAAAATCTCAGACAAGGTGATATTAGGTGTATGTTCACAAAAGCTACAAATAAGAACGCTATCCTATTATCTCAAGGTATGAATAATTAAGTTGTAGAAAGATTTTTTTTTCAGGGCTGGGTCGTATATAGGACAAACTATCCGAGTTTATATAGATATGCACAATGAATAGGGTTGCCCAAAAATTTCGCGAGAACGAAAAATTGAAGCGCTATTTCTGGACATTTTTGTTCAATCTTGTTGCTATCTTCAATTCGTCTGATTGGGAACAATAGTTTTCCGAATTTATCATCTCGATGTTTGATATTTCATCCTCAGTCAGTACTAGCTTCAAAATATATGTCTCCTTGTTGCATTGATAGAGCGAGTCGCAAATTGACTCTATGACCTGTTCTCGTGTGATGGAGCAAATGGCCACTTGGTGTGAGAAAAATTGCCTTAGACTGAATAGCGATAAGACGGGACTTATAGTGTTTAATAAACACAAGATGAATACTGAATCATTATATGTTAATCATAATCATAAAACTATACCAAATATAAACTCCATAGAATTTCTAGTCATCCATATTGACTCCTGTATCAGCTGGGAGCAACATATTGCAAAACTTCAATAAAAACTTAACAGTGCATGTGCTTTAATACGCAGGCTTCGAGACTGCATGTCACTGCACTGCATTCAACTCTTTGATTTTGCAAACGTGCAGTCCCTGCTTAACTATGGAATATACATCTGGGGAGCATCCAGATTATCTGATACCATATTTAAAACTCAAAAAAGAATAATCAGGTGTATGCTTGGTCTTCATCCACGAACTTCGTGCAGGCCATTCTTTACAGAATTAGATATACTAACCGTCCCTGGACTATACATTTTAGCACTTGTCATCTTTGTTAGGAAAAACATGCACATGTTCTCGACTAATCAGGACGGTTATGCTGATAACATGGTCATATCCACCAGAAGTAGAGAAGAACTCCGGATCCCTTTACATAATTCCACGTTTTTTGAAAAAGGTGCTTATTATCGGGGTATTAAGGCCTATAATCTCTTACCCGCTGATATTAGGAATGTGGAGGGAATTGATAGGTTCAAAAGGGCAGCCTCAAGATTTGTAAAAAACAAATGCTTATATTCCTTCAACTTTTAAGTTGTTATCTTGATATTTGTCGGTATTGTTGTGGTATTTTCTTTTTATTGTCGGTTGTGTAGTACAAGCCTTTTATATTATGTATATTTATACCTATTTGTTGTAATAATTTATTTTGTCAAATTTTACATACTCATAAGCTGTTGTGACGTTGCTTTTTTCAAATTTTTGAATTGTGTTGGCAAGAAGAAAATAAATAAATAAATAAACTTTACCACACCGTGGTTTTTTCGGATAGAATGAAATACTGAAATCTCAGTTTTACATAAAATTTTTAGTAAACGATTACAACAAGAAATTAAATTAGGGTGGAGGGCATGTAATCCTTCCATAAAACTTGCTGGACCTACATCAGGTATTAAATACAGTGCTTTCATGATGAAAGGAACAAATTCATTAAAAAATTAGGTTTCTATTTCATGTTAAAATCCTCGGACAGGTCGATTAGTATTTTTATTTGGGCATTTTTCGCAATAAAAATTTTGTATACAGGGTGTCTCATTCAAGAGCTATGGCTTTGTCATTAGTTTTTTTAAAGGTAATACCCTGTATATTATTTCACTTTACAATTCTACGATAAATTCTTATCACTTTTTGTGAACATACCATATGCCTCAACTCGATGGATTGCCAGAAACGGAGATAGTGGGTAATGAGAGGTACGATATGAAAACACACAAATGTAATTACTAATTTAATTTTTACATATGTTCAATCTGTTGTCCGTTTACTTCGAGAACATTTTTGAAGTCGATTCAATGTTTTCCCGTGGCACATTTTCAATGACTGCTGTACTGATAAGTCTTATTTCCTGCCTGATTCTCTCTTTTAGATCATCAATATTATTTGGTCTATTCAAATAAACTTTAGACTTCAAATAACCCCATAAGAAAAAATCCAATGGGGTTATGTCCGGTGATCTTGGCGGCCACTCAATCGGACCTCTCCGTCCTATCAATCTGTTGGGAAAAGTTGCATCAAGAAATTGTCGAACAGCGATTGAATAGTGAGGAGGTGCCCCATCTTGTTGAAACCATATCTCGTTATTAGGTATGTAAGGCTCTTGTGGGTTAGGAAACAAAAACAGCTAAAGCCGGAATGAGTTCGAACTGGAGAAAGTTCAAGTAGTCCTCTCCGTTTAGTGTTCCTTCAAAAAAAAATAGGGACCAACTATACGATTTCGAACAATCGCTGCCCATGTATTAATTTTTTTGAGGCCGCTGTGTGTGGCATTCTTGCATCCAATGAGGATTCTCGGTCGCCCAATACCTACAGTTTTGTCTGTTGACGTGGCCATTTTAAAGTAAAGGTGGCTTCATCAGAAAAAATTATGTTTGTAATGAAATTTAGATGTTGATTATGAATTTCAAGAATCTGCTCACAAAACTGTACTCTGCGGTCAAAATCGTCTTCTAATAATTCATGTACCAGCTTAATTTTATAGGGATGATACTTATTTACCTTAAGTATTTTATGCACGGACCCTACTGATAAATTGAAATTATTGGAAATTGTAGTAATGGATGTATGAGGGTTATCTTGGGTTTCTAGTAGAACGTTCAGCACTGTTTCTTCAGATACTCTCGGTGGTCTTCCTTTAGGTAAATCTCTAACGTGGCCGTATCTCCTGAATTTTAATTCAATTTTGCTGACTGTCGATCTAGTAATTGGCGGACGATCAGGATGATTTTCATTGAATAGATTGCAGACTTCTTCTTGTGAACGCACCCTATCTCCAAAACCAATCATCATAAGTACTTCAATACGTTCTCTCTCAAGTAATTGCATTTTCTTAAACAATGAAGTAGTGTAGTGCCTGGAGCGTTAAAAACGTGAAAACTGCGGACTATACAGCACCAGTGAATGAATTCAGATGGTACATGTGAAATTTCATTCTTCAGATTTAATGACAATGTTTACCAAAATTTTTTTTTGTACTTTTAATCCACATTTTAAATCTCCAGGTGCTCCACTATCTCCGTTATAATCTGGGAATCCATCAAGTTGAGGCATATGGTATGTTCACAAAAAGTGATAAGAATTTATCGTAGAATTGTAAAGTGAAATAATATACAGGGTATTACCTTTAAAAAAACTAATGACAAAGCCATAGCTCTTGAATGAGACACCCTGTATACAAAATTTTTATTGCGAAAAATGCCCAAATAAAAATACTAATCGACCTGTCCGAGGATTTTAACATGAAATAGAAACCTAATTTTTTAATGAATTTGTTCCTTTCATCATGAAAGCACTGTATATTCAGGAGTGGAGATTGATTTAAATCAATTTGTTTGTTCAGTAATAGAACAGAATTCTTATACCTGTTGATTTATAGGGCTTCCCAAAATTTTAATTTCATTCCTCTATTTTCTTGTTTATTAAGCAGCGCTCATGTTCTTTAATTATATAGCTAAGTTTTACAAAAGCTTATAGTTGGTGATTTTTGACATATTGTAACATTTTCACTAATTTGTGTCCTATATCGAAATCCTCAATCAGTGTTTTAATCAAAAATATTAACAACTTTTTTCTAATTATTTAGATTCAAAAGATAGACGAAATAAAAATACTTGTTATATATAATCAAACATAAATTTTAAAAAAATAAATAATTTGCATCATATTTGAAGATGATGTGAATGGATTCAAAAATTGCAAAAAGCATTACAACATAGTTATTGTCTTATTTGACTAGTACAGTATATTTAGTTTAAGATATGCTTCGAATGAACAAAATCAGAATCAGATACTATCAAATTTGGTCAGGGGTACAGATATTGGATGCAAATTTTTGAAAAGTAACTTGATGAAATATTTAGTTAGAGTAGTATCCAGTTACTACCTCATTAGTTTCTTGTTATTGAAATATCTAGGAGGTATTCTTATTTTTTTCCATCCCATACTTAATACCTAAAGACATCGTGATTGAAACATGTGTGCATGAATACGCGAATAATTTTGGCTCGATAAATATTGCTGTAAATGGTGAAAAACTTCATATAATTAGAAGAAAGTTATACCGAAGTGTAATTTAAAAAATCGTGCATCTGAAATAGAAAACTATTGTGCAATATCGATGAAAATTACAAGAGTAAATTGAAATAACATAAACAACTAATGAAACGAGAATTCCATAGCAAGATAAAAAAACGAAGATAAATTGGCAGACATCTGTGATAGTAAACAAACGATTCAGAGGCGAACGACTGTGGCTTTTCGAATAAATTACATACCTAAGTGAGGCGAATTGAAATGGCTGGAAGTCTAATGTGCATAATATGCAATAAAAGTATAGGAAAAAGTGACTATAAGGTACAATGTTGCGGAATATGCAATGGGTGTACAGATATTACGAAAGAGAATATTGCCGGAAAAAAGAAAATGGATTCGATGTGTAAGAACTGTGAAACATTAGAAGAGAAAGAAGATACGGTGGAGGAATCTCTAGAGGAGCTAACCGAGAAATTAGAAAGAAAGAGGAGAAGTCTAGATAAGATAAAGAAAGAAGAAGAAGAAGGAGGTAATATAGAAAGAATGTGCAAGCAGATCCTGAAAAAAATTGAAACTCTCGAAGTGGCTGTTAACTTCAATAGCAATACAATGGATGAAATACTGAACGCTATGGAGGAAATGAAACGAGAAAACAAAGACCTTAGAAAAAGACAACAAAACATGGAAATCACTGTAGAAAAAATGGAAAAAAAAGTAAATATCTTAAAAGAACAGGTCTTACAAAACGCTGCTACATCTGATGCCCAAAATAGACGGAAAAATATAATACTAATGGGATTAAAAAAGAAGGAGGAAATAGCTACAGTCTTCAACAAGCTTGAAGTCAAAGTTCCGGAGAATGAAATGAAAGTAAGACAGTTGCCATCGAAAAATCTGATAAAACCAATTTTGATCACTTTTGAAGAAGAAAAGACCAATAACATGGTAATACAACAGCGGAAGGTGATGGGAGTTTTGAGTTCAAAGAGCATGGGATTGGAAGGAGACGACACGAGGATATACATAAATGAAGATTTACCAAAAGAAACGCAGGACTTACTAAAAAAGGCGAAAGTGCTGAAAAATTCAGGATACAGGTACATTCGGTCAAAGGAAAATAAAGTTTTTTGTAGGAAGGGTGAGTACACAAAAATAATTCATATTCAAAATATCAACCAAATTGAAGAAATAAAAAACAAATACAGATGTGGAGATAACGACCAATATATAGATGAACAGTTTTAAAAGGTTGTTGGTCGGGATGATTATTAAAAGAAAACCAATTCAAAGATTTGCCGACGTTTCGTTTATGCTTATAAACTTCTTCAGGGCTCTGAAATGAACATAAAATTGGCAGTACTATATAAAATATAGTAATTTAAAAAACACAATTGGAAAATTAATACAACTACAGACAGTGTACATCGACTTATGACTTTACAAACATTCATAGATAGCGAGAGAACAAAAAAAAAACACAATAAATGATCAAGATATAAACAGATAGACAGTACATTAACTTACATCATTAGTTGGCTCTTTCCGTCAGGATGTAACGTAAAATCAACTTGAACAAAATAGAGAACATAGCAACAGATACCACTTTCGATGATCGGCGTAAACTAATTGACTAATTGAAAGAGATTCGTACGAAGGTTGGTGCGACAGATGTTAGACGAGTTATTTATTATTGTTGTGTGTTTTTCATCTTCTTTTTCGGTATTTTTGAGATCAAGTAATAATATGCTACGTTTAAATTTTCTATATCAGTTCTTCGATTCATTGTCAGTGGTTCTTCTTTTATGGAAAACATTGCATGTAGTAAACGTTTTTTTAAATTGTCCTGTTTCCCTTCTTCTTCTTCTTCTTCTCTCAAAGGATTGCCACCCCAAGTAGAAACCCCTACGTCAGAGTAGCACCTTCATGGGCTCAGTATTAAAACTATGCACCCAAACACTGTATGTATAATATATTTTCTAGACATTATTCTGGGGCTTCAGATGTCTAGTTTTTCATAGGCAACGTTTTTTTTTCGGCGACAAACACATAAAACAAAAGGAATAAGGATTTATACTTGCTGACATATTTAACCTTGAATGAATGTTATCTATATTTTCAATTTACTGTACAATAGGAAATTATTTATTATTTTTATTACCTCCAATGACTCAGAGAATATTACATCATATATATTTAAGGGCAAGACAAATTTAAATTGTAAAAGTTTGTCATATAAAACTCTGGCATTATGATAGTTGTCATTACAATCAAAAAATATATGAATAAGGTCCCCTATTTCTCCACAATTACAAAGCGAATCAATTTTCACTCCGATTCTGAATTGGTGGACTGGTAATAAGCAGTGTCCAGTTCTCAACCTTAACGTATTCGTCATAAATTTTCGCGAACAATTTATTTTTTTAAACCATACTATTCGGTTAGGAGATTTATCCTTTGTCATGTGATAATAGATTTTCCCTTTATTCAAACTAACTTCCTTAAACATTAATTTCCATGTATTATATAATTTAGTAGCGTATTGAGGCCAAAGTTCTTGCGGTCCAGCACTTATCCTATCCACAGCCTCCAGATATCTCCCCTCGTTTGCCAGTTGATCCGCGATGTCATTAGCATGGATGCCCGAGTGGCTTGGTACCCACATGCAAGCAATCAGCATACCTGCACGCATAGCAATATCAAAACTTTAAAGACATTTACAGTGACAATATCAGTACTAGCATCCATATCGCATTTTCTAATTTTTTCTATTGCACTCAAGGAATCAGAGATGATCAAGATCTTCCTCCATTTCATTCGGAATGCTTCCACCGTCGCCCTACCAATTGCGAAGGTTTCTGCTGTACATATTGACCAGTGATCCGGTAGTCTAGCTGATATTCTTTTTCCTATTGACGGAATGTAAACCCCATAACCTACCAAATCTGGATTTCGTGACAAAGACGCATCAGTGTAAATGTTTATGTAGTTCGAGAATTTTTCTTCTAACAATTTATTAAGGTTACTCTGATTGGTAATATCACTTTTGGGCAGGCCCGAGTTAATAATTGTGGGAGTTGGTCTCTTCATCGGTGACTCAATTTCAAACATAGGTAGTAGATTAGATCGATGTACCTTGTCAAGTTCCTCTTTCAGTTCATTAAGGGCTACTACAAAAGGAGGTTCACACCCCCTTCGCCATATTGACGTAATTTCATTAGCATTGTTTATTAAGTTGAATACATGATGGTGTGCAATTCTTCGTGCCTTTGTGATATATTTCATACTTAACCATTTCCTTCTAATACTAAGAGGTAACTCCCCACTTTCCGATAACATTATCGACGTAGGTGTTGATCGCATATATCCTAAGGCTAATCTTATAGCTGCAAATTGCATTCTGTCCAGTTTGGTATGTATAGTCTTTGCACATCCCCCAAATAATATGCTTCCATAATCCAATTGAGCTCTAACAAGACCCTTATATATATTTAACATTGAGGCTGGGTGAGCTCCCCAACTAATTCTGCAGATACTTTTCATCAAATTCAAACATTTCAGTGCCTTACCCTGTATATAATCAATATGTGGATTCCATTTCATTTTGGCATCCAAATATACACCTAAGTATTTGTAAACCGAGCACCTGGTAATTAAGTTTCCTCCTATATTCAATGTTATATTATTTATTGGGATATTGGATTTTGAGATTAGCATCCACGCCGATTTCTGTGTAGATATTTTTAAGTTTCTGTACTTTAACCACTGATTAAGATTATTTATATTATCGTTCATTACCTTACTTAATTTTTCAATGTCTTCTCCCATACCCATTACAGCTAAATCGTCTGCAAACTGTACAATTTTAGTACCACCAGTGAACATATCCTGTGGAATACATGTATATAAATTAAATAGCATGGGACTCAAAACCGAGCCTTGTGGAATTCCCATTTGTTTTATTTTTGGGCCCAGTATATCCATGGATGTGGAGCTGGCTATGTACAAACGTTTGTTCCTTATTATCCCATTCACTAATTTAACAAGATTGCTTGGAATTTCTGCTTCAATCATATCCTTACTGAGAATGTTGTATACGACCTGATTGTACGCAGAGATAATGTCTAAAAATACAATAATAACCTTTTTCTTCAAATGAAATGCATTATACACAAATGAGCTAATAAATGTATGGCAGTCAAGTGTCGATCTTCCTCTTCTAAACCCAAATATGTTAGCATCTGGTCCAACTTTTCTCTCCACCAAAATTTCTATTCTATTTTTTATTATTCTTTCTAAAATCTTCGTTATACATGGCGATAGTGATATAGGTCTATAACTCAAGTTACTATTATTATTGATATTTTTTTTTGGGATAGGGATAATAAGGTTGTTTTTTAGACAATTAGGAATTCTTCCAGATTCCAAGAGTTTATTAAATATGTCAATCAACTTAATTTTTGCTGACGGCATTAATTCCTCAAAAATTTTATAACACAAACCATCCAATCCAGGTGATGACTCTTTTCTATGTTTCACAACAATTTCTAATTCCTTTAATGTAAAAGGTGGAGCAATGGTATTGTTATATGTTATAGGTTCATTGACTGGGCAAGGCATTGCCAATACATTAATTATTTCTTCGGCACATTTATCCGATATTGTCCTTCGTATGTTGTCCGTGTCCGTGTCTTGCCTTGCCTTGCCTCTTTCTTTTAATGGGCGTCTGTAATGTATTGATATTTCTATTACTGTTACTATTTTTAGTTATATTCGCGTAATTGGTTCTCGCTGCAATGCCTGTGTTATTTTTATAGCTTTCTGTATTGTTTATACTGACTTCCGTAGACGGAAATTCGGACGGAACCGGGGCTTTAGGTATTTTACATATTTGATTTGCCTCAAAGAACGACAGATTATGTAATGCCATAATCTCCCTTATTCTAGTTTGGCGCTTATATTCATTACAGTCTCTACTATCTGCCCTATGATCAGTGGCGCAATATATACAAGAAGGATTCCCCTCGCAAGTTGATTCACTATCGTGTCCCTCGCCGCATTTAGCGCATCTATAATTACCACGACAAAATTTTCGAATATGCCCATATCTCAAACATTTCAAACATTGAATTACTGGAGGAATGTAAAGTTCAACCTCTACTCTGTTATTAAAAAGTTCAAAGTATTTCGGGAGCGCTGTGCCGCTAAACGTTATTAGACATGTATTAGTTTTTATAAATTTAACTTCATCTCCACTTTTCATTCTTCTATTAAATCTTCTTACTCTAACTATATTAACTTCTGGATTTAGGCCTCTTCCCATTTCTATTATGTCTTCATCTGTTATATCCGTACCTATGTCTCTAACTATACCCATGACAGTAACCATCCTAGCCGGAATGTAAATTACATATTCATTTTTACTGAAATTATTATGTTCAATGAATTTGTTAGCTTGTATACCGGTTTCAAACTGAACACCTATTCTTTTGAGACCTTTTCTTGAAATATTTACTATATTATAATTTTTATAATTATCTGAATTATAAATCATTTTACCTATATTCAATGGATAAATGGACCTTTATCAGATTGTTTGTACCGAAAGTTATCAAAGTTTTTTTTAGCAACACCTGTTGCAATTGCATCCGCCAAAGAATTTATTTCACTAAGTAATTCCGTATCACCGTCTATCGTTGCCTGAGTTTTAATTTGTATTATTTCATTTTGTAATATATTAATATCTGCTTTAAGGACTTTATCATTATACCATTGTTCATATATTATTTTAGTATTCGGGGACAAACAATTTATAACCCGGGGAGATATCCCCGGGCTACTATCTCCCATTATTTCCAACTATATTTACCACTAATTTTATGAATAAACTATAAATTCTACAAAATATATATCAGCAAGTAGTATTATGAAAAGGATTTGAAAACTTACAAATCTGGATCACAATCACTAGGAAAGGTAAGGACGCACGTCACAGAAAGTAAACAAGCCGTAATCTATAACCTGCCTCGTCTCTTGTCACCGCGCGAATGACTCCTGTTTCTCTATTATTTTTACGTCGCTTAGTTCAAAACTATGCATCTCTTGCAAAGAATGTTCAGCTAATGCTGTGTTGTTTTCTTTTCTTTTTAAAGGATTATGAATATTGATTACATCTCTCTTATGTTCTTGTATTCTCAATTTTAAGTAACGACCTGTTTGTCCTATGTAAACTTTTGAACAGTCAGTGCATGGGATTCTATAAATGACGTTGGACGTCAATTCTTTTGGAGTTCTTTCTTTTAATTTTGAATAAAATTGTTTTACTGTATTTTCTGGTTTTGAGGTAATTACTGTTTTTTGTGTTTTTAATATTCCTGCAATTCTCTCAGAAAGTTGTGTAATGTAGGGAATCTTATAATATTTGACATCATTCTTGACTCTGTTTTCTGCAGGAATAGATTCAATGATAGGAATGTTCTTTAAAATTTTATTGATAAAGCTCTTAGGATACCCATTCATAGTTAGAATTGTTGTTAGTTTGTTTTCATTAGTTTTATGGAAAGTTTTATGTGATAATTTTAATGATCTTTGATATAAATTTCTAATGATATTAATTTTGTGTGTAAGTGGATGGTGTGAATAAAAATTAAGAATTCTTTCTGAGGAAATTGGTTTCTGATACCAATTAAATATCAATTCTTGGCCCTTCCTAATAAATAGTGTGTCTAAAAAGGGGATCCTTCCTTCAACCTCACACTCTATAGTGAATACTAATCTGGGATGAAAATTATTAAACGTAGACAATAGTTCTTCTTCCTTTCCTATAGGTATTGCTGTAATGATGTCATCGACATAACGCTTGAAAAACGGTATCTCAAATGTAAGCTTACCTAGAGCTTCATTCTGTAATTCTGATATAACAATGTCAGCAACTATTGGTGCTAAACAATTAGTAACAACAATAATAAATAACTCGTCTAACATCTGTCGCACCAACCTTCGTACGAATCTCTTTCAATTAGTCAATCAGTTTACGCCGATCATCGAAAGTGGTATCTGTTGCTATGTTCTCTATTTTGTTCAAGTTGATTTTACGTTACATCCTGACGGAAAGAGCCAACTAATGATGTAAGTTAATGTACTGTCTATCTGTTTATATCTTGATCATTTATTGTGTTTTTTTTTTGTTCTCTCGCTATCTATGAATGTTTGTAAAGTCATAAGTCGATGTACACTGTCTGTAGTTGTATTAATTTTCCAATTGTGTTTTTTAAATTACTATATTTTATATAGTATTGCCAATTTTATGTTCATTTCAGAGCCCTGAAGAAGTTTATAAGCATAAACGAAACGTCGGCAAATCTTTGAATTGGTTTTCTTTTAATAATCATCCCGACCAACAACCTTTTAAAACTGTTCATAAAAAACAAAATTAAATTGAACATATTCATTATTACTGCATGGATGAATTTGTGAGGAATTATCAATTGAAGCAACCTTGCTTCAATTGAAAATTCAAAACCAATTCAAAGATTTGCCGACGTTTCGTTTATGCTTATAAACTTCTTCAGGGCTCTGAAATGAACATAAAATAATTTTCATCCCAGATTAGTATTCACTATAGAGTGTGAGGTTGAAGGAAGGATCCCCTTTTTAGACACACTATTTATTAGGAAGGGCCAAGAATTGATATTTAATTGGTATCAGAAACCAATTTCCTCAGAAAGAATTCTTAATTTTTATTCACACCATCCACTTACACACAAAATTAATATCATTAGAAATTTATATCAAAGATCATTAAAATTATCACATAAAACTTTCCATAAAACTAATGAAAACAAACTAACAACAATTCTAACTATGAATGGGTATCCTAAGAGCTTTATCAATAAAATTTTAAAGAACATTCCTATCATTGAATCTATTCCTGCAGAAAACAGAGTCAAGAATGATGTCAAATATTATAAGATTCCCTACATTACACAACTTTCTGAGAGAATTGCAGGAATATTAAAAACACAAAAAACAGTAATTACCTCAAAACCAGAAAATACAGTAAAACAATTTTATTCAAAATTAAAAGAAAGAACTCCAAAAGAATTGACGTCCAACGTCATTTATAGAATCCCATGCACTGACTGTTCAAAAGTTTACATAGGACAAACAGGTCGTTACTTAAAATTGAGAATACAAGAACATAAGAGAGATGTAATCAATATTCATAATCCTTTAAAAAGAAAAGAAAACAACACAGCATTAGCTGAACATTCTTTGCAAGAGATGCATAGTTTTGAACTAAGCGACGTAAAAATAATAGGGAAACAGGAGTCATTCGCGCGGTGACAAGAGACGAGGCAGGTTATAGATTACGGCTTGTTTACTTTCTGTGACGTGCGTCCTTACCTTTCCTAGTGATTGTGATCCAGATTTGTAAGTTTTCAAATCCTTTTCATAATACTACTTGCTGATATATATTTTGTACAATTTATAGTTTATTCATAAAATTAGTGGTAAATATAGTTGGAAATAATGGGAGATAGTAGCCCGGGGATATCTCCCCGGGTTATAAATTGTTTGTCCCCGAATACTAAAATAATATATGAACAATGGTATAATGATAAAGTCCTTAAAGCAGATATTAATATATTACAAAATGAAATAATACAAATTAAAACTCAGGCAACGATAGACGGTGATACGGAATTACTTAGTGAAATAAATTCTTTGGCGGATGCAATTGCAACAGGTGTTGCTAAAAAAAACTGATAACTTTCGGTACAAACAATCTGATAAAGGTCCATTTATAGTCGTTATTGAATCTGTAGATAGAAACATCGGTAATTTAAATCCATTGAATATAGGTAAAATGATTTATAATTCAGATAATTATAAAAATTATAATATAGTAAATATTTCAAGAAAAGGTCTCAAAAGAATAGGTGTTCAGTTTGAAACCGGTATACAAGCTAACAACTTCATTGAACATAATAATTTCAGTAAAAATGAATATGTAATTTACATTCCGGCTAGGATGGTTACTGTCATGGGTATAGTTAGAGACATAGGTACGGATATAACAGATGAAGACATAATAGAAATGGGAAGAGGCCTAAATCCAGAAGTTAATATAGTTAGAGTAAGAAGATTTAATAGAAGAATGAAAAGTGGAGATGAAGTTAAATTTATAAAAACTAATACATGTCTAATAACGTTTAGCGGCACAGCGCTCCCGAAATACTTTGAACTTTTTAATAACAGAGTAGAGGTTGAACTTTACATTCCTCCAGTAATTCAATGTTTGAAATGTTTGAGATATGGGCATATTCGAAAATTTTGTCGTGGTAATTATAGATGCGCTAAATGCGGCGAGGGACACGATAGTGAATCAACTTGCGATGGGAATCCTTCTTGTATATATTGCGCCACTGATCATAGGGCAGATAGTAGAGACTGTAATGAATATAAGCGCCAAACTAGAATAAGGGAGATTATGGCATTACATAATCTGTCGTTCTTTGAGGCAAATCAAATATGTAAAATACCTAAAGCCCCGGTTCCGTCCGAATTTCCGTCTACGGAAGTCAGTATAAAGAATACAGAAAGCTATAAAAATAACACAGGCATTGCAGCGAGAACCAATTACGCGAATATAACTAAAAATAGTAACAGTAATAGAAATATCAATACATTACAGACGCCCATTAAAAGAAAGAGTCCTTTTACTTCAGGCTATGACAGAACAGAGCACGAAAAATGTTTTATAAAATTCACACCTCAGTATAAAAGAAATAGCGACCAATCCTCACCAAATAGTTATATAAATACAAATAATGTAACAACAAAAGCTATTGTTCACCAAAATTTACAATTTCATTCGTTCATACATAGGTTGTTCACGATTCCATTATCGGAAACAAATTTTCAAACTGAAGTTAATACAATTAAATTATTAGCCATCAATAACGGTTACAATGAAAGTCTTATCGATAAGCTCATTGGGAAAAAACGAAGAAAGTATCTGTTGCATTCAATATACCCCACGCAAACTATTAATGAAGAACAAAAATACTTCCCAATAAATTATGTGCCTAATTTGAGTAGCAAAATTTGTAACAGACTATCGAAAAATAACGTTAAAACAATTTGTACAAATAAAAGAAACTTGAAGTCACTCTTGGTCAATAATAAAGAAAAATCTAACATCGGAGAAAACAGTGGTATTTACAAAATATTTTGCGACGAATGTCCTGCGTTCTATATTGGACAGACAGGAAGGAATATAAATATTCGTGTTGAAGAACATAAAAAGTCAATTTTACAAAACAAAAATACCACTGGCTTCTCTGAACATTGTATAAAATTCAATCACTTCCTGGATTTCAACAAAACCAAATTGTTACATTCAGGTAACAAGGGTAAACGTCTTGACCTTCTCGAAATTATCGAAATAAGTTCCGCCCATAATAGTCAATTACCCCTTGTAAACGAACAAATTGATTTTCAGGTATCACCTTTGCTTTTGTCTGTTTTATAAATTACGATGCAATACTCTCCTGTTGTCAGTCTTGATAATGAGTTCATAGCTCGAAACATGTCGACTTTTTATTACTGCTAAGTACAGTATCTAAAGATTTTTTATATTGTGAAACATAAGCCAAGTGTTTTTATTTTAAAGTTTATACTTTATTATTTACAATTTGACAAAGATGATTTAGGAATCAAACCATTAAATAACAATAAGAATTATAATAATAGAACGCTAATATGATGAAAGTTATCTGGAGGCGGTTGAGTTGATGGAGGATTCTCCATCTCCCGTGCCCCCCCGGGATTAAAAAAAAAAAAAAAAAATATTCTTTTATATAGTTTTTTGCAACTCCACTAGTGTTAAATGTATCTTAGTAAATATTATATTCAAGTAATATACATATTCTTTATTCTTTTACTCTACTAATGCTGAAAATATTACAATGGAATATTAGATCTATAACTAGCAACCTAGTGGATCTTAAAATTTTAAATGAAGCTGATGAATTTGATATTATAGTATTATGTGAGACATTTCTCAAGGAAAACTCAAAAATATTTTTCAAAAATTATAATATTGTACGACAAGATAGAGCAGACGGATATGGAGGCATTGCCTTCATTATCAAAAAAAATATTAATTTTGAAATTATTGATACTACATATCTGGACCTTCCTATAAGATTACAATTATTGGGGATTAAAATTGAACAGCTTAAAATATATAATATCTACTGCCCTCCAGATATGTCCTTGACTGAGCAACATATGGCAGAACTGTATCCATATCTGAGTGCACCATGTATGTTATTGGGCGACTTCAATGCACAAAATCCCTGCTGGGGCTCTACTCTGTGCAATCATAATGGTAGGATAGTGTCTGATTTTTTAATGGATCCATCTTTCTCGATTTTGAATGATGGATCGCCAAGTAGGCTTACGGCGCCATCTGCCAACCGTAGTGCGCCAGATTTGTCAATGTGTACGTCGGACATAGCACTTCTGTGTTCATGGAGAGTCATAAAAGATAGTGATCACTTTCCTATCTCAATCGAATTTAATAAACACAAAAGACGGGAAGAAAATCTATATAATTGTCCTCATCGTATATATAATTATAGGAAGGCTGATTGGAACAAATTTAAGATGAATGTACATAACTATATGAATTCAAAGGAAATAAATACAGTGGATGAATTTCTAGATTGTATAGTAATGTCTACCGCTGATGCTATTCCAAAATACAAGGCTAAGAGGAATAGTAAATATAACTGTCATTGGTGGAATAACGAGGCAGAAAGGGCTGTGAAGGATAGGAGAGAGGCCTTAGCTAAGTACAAATTAAACCCTACTTTGGAGAATTTTATCCTAGCGAAAAAACATAGGGCTAAATCAAGAATGATACTACGGAAGTTGAAAAAAAGAATCCTTCGTTGAGTTCTGTAATACATTATCTCCAGAAAATATATCAAAAACATGGAATACCCTGGAAAAATTTTCAAGGCAAGACACGGACAACATACGAAGGACAATATCGGATAAATATGCTGAAGAAATAATTAATGTATTTTAAATGCCATGCTCAGTCAATGAACCTTTAACATATATCAATAACATTTGCTCCACCTTTTACATTAAAGAATTAGAAATTGTTGTGAAACATAGAAAAGAGTCATCACCTGGATTGGATGGTTTGTGTTATAAAATTTTTGAGGAATTAATGCCGTCAGCAAAAATTAAGTTGATTGACATATTTAATAAACTCTTGGAATCTGGAAGAATTCCTAATTGTCTAAAAAAACAACCTTATTATCCCTATCCCAAAAAAAAATATCAATAATAATAGTAACTTGAGTTATAGACCTATATCACTATCGCCATCTATAACAAATATTTTAGAAAGATTAATACAAAAAAGAATAGTAATTTTGGTGGAGAGAACAGTTGGGCCAGATTCTAACATATTTGGGTTTTAGAAGAGGAAGATCGACACTTGACCTGCCATACATTTATTAGCTCATTGTGTATAATGCATTTCATTTGAAGAAAAAAGGTTATTATTGTATTTTTAGACCATTATCTCTGCGTACAATCAGGTCGTATACAACATTCTCTCAGTTAAGGATATGATTGAAGCAGAAATTCCAAGCAATCTTGTTAAATTAGTGAATGGGATAATAAGGAACAAACGTTTGTACATAGCAGCTCCACATCCATGGAATATACTGGGCCCAAAAATAAAAAACAAATGGGAATTCCACAAGGCTCGGTTTTGAGTCCCATGCCTATTTAATTTATATACATGTATTCCACAGGATATGTTCACTGGTTGGTACTTAAAATGTACAGTTTGCAGACGATTTAGCTGTAATGGGTATGGGAGAAGACATTGAAAAATTAAGTAAGTAATGAACGATAATATAAATAATCTTAATCAGTGGATAAAGTACAGAAACTTAAAAATATCTACACAGAAATCGGCGTGGCTGCTAATCTCAAAATCCAATATCCCAATAAATAATATAACATTGAATATAGGAGGAAACTTCATTACCAGGTGCTCGGTTTACAAATACTTAGGTGTATATTTGGATGCCAAAATGAAATGGAATCCACATATTGATTATATACAGGGTAAGGCACTGAAATGTTTGAATTTGATGAAAAGTATCTGCAGAATTATTTGGGGAGCTCACCCAGCCTCAATGTTAAATATATATAAGGGTCTTGTTAGAGCTCAATTGGATTATGGAAGCATATTATTTGGGGGATGTGCAAAGACTATACTTACCAAACTGGACAGAATGCAATTTGCAGCTATAAGATTAGCCTTAGGATATATGCGATCAACACCTACGTCGATAATGTTATCGGAAAGTGGGGAGTTACCTCTTAGTATTAGAAGGAAATGGTTAAGTATGAAATATATCACAAAGGCACGAAGAATTGCACACCATCATGTATTCAACTTAATAAACAATGCTAATGAAATTACGTCAATATGGCGAAGGGGATGTGAACCTCCTTTTGTAGTAGCCCTTAATGAACTGAAAGAGGAACTTGACAAGGTACATCGATCTAATCTACTACCTATGTTTGAAATTGAGTCACCGATGAAGAGACCAACTTCCACAATTATTAACTCGGGCCTGCCCAAAAGTGATATTACCAATCAGAGTAACCTTAATAAATTG
This sequence comes from Cynegetis impunctata, assembly GCA_030704885.1. Taxonomy (NCBI): domain Eukaryota; kingdom Metazoa; phylum Arthropoda; class Insecta; order Coleoptera; family Coccinellidae; genus Cynegetis; species Cynegetis impunctata. Next base: position 1,583,653 of record JARQZK010002891.1, read on the forward strand.
TTAGAAGAAAAATTCTCGAACTACATAAACATTTACACTGATGCGTCTTTGTCACGAAATCCAGATTTGGTAGGTTATGGGGTTTACATTCCGTCAATAGGAAAAAGAATATCAGCTAGACTACCGGATCACTGGTCAATATGTACAGCAGAAACCTTCGCAATTGGTAGGGCGACGGTGGAAGCATTCCGAATGAAATGGAGGAAGATCTTGATCATCTCTGATTCCTTGAGTGCAATAGAAAAAATTAGAAAATGCGATATGGATGCTAGTACTGATATTGTCACTGTAAATGTCTTTAAAGTTTTCGATATTGCTATGCGTGCAGGTATGCTGATTGCTTGCATGTGGGTACCAAGCCACTCGGGCATCCATGCTAATGACATCGCGGATCAACTGGCAAACGAGGGGAGATATCTGGAGGCTGTGGATAGGATAAGTGCTGGACCGCAAGAACTTTGGCCTCAATACGCTACTAAATTATATAATACATGGAAATTAATGTTTAAGGAAGTTAGTTTGAATAAAGGGAAAATCTATTATCACATGACAAAGGATAAATCTCCTAACCGAATAGTATGGTTTAAAAAAATAAATTGTTCGCGAAAATTTATGACGAATACGTTAAGGTTGAGAACTGGACACTGCTTATTACCAGTCCACCAATTCAGAATCGGAGTGAAAATTGATTCGCTTTGTAATTGTGGAGAAATAGGGGACCTTATTCATATATTTTTTGATTGTAATGACAACTATCATAATGCCAGAGTTTTATATGACAAACTTTTACAATTTAAATTTGTCCGGCCCTTAAATATATATGATGTAATATTCTCTGAGTCATTGGAGGTAATAAAAATAATAAATAATTTCCTATTGTACAGTAAATTGAAAATATAGATAACATTCATTCAAGGTTAAATATGTCAGCAAGTATAAATCCTTATTCCTTTTGTTTTATGTGTTTGTCGCCGAAAAAAAAACGTTGCCTATGAAAAACTAGACATCTGAAGCCCCAGAATAATGTCTAGAAAATATATTATATATACAGTGTTTGGGTGCATAGTTTTAATACTGAGCCCATGAAGGTGCTACTCTGACGTAGGGGTTTCTACTTGGGGTGGCAATCCTTTGAGAGAAGAAGAAGAAGAAGGGAAACAGGACAATTTAAAAAAACGTTTACTACATGAAATGTTTTCCATAAAAGAAGAACCACTGACAATGAATCGAAGAACTGATATAGAAAATTTAAACGTAGCATATTATTACTTGATCTCAAAAATACCGAAAAAGAAGATGAAAAACACACAACAATAATAAATAACTCGTCTAACATCTGTCGCACCAACCTTCGTACGAATCTCTTTCAATTAGTCAATTAGTTTACGCCGATCATCGAAAGTGGTATCTGTTGCTATGTTCTCTATTTTGTTCAAGTTGATTTTACGTTACATCCTGACGGAAAGAGCCAACTAATGATGTAAGTTAATGTACTGTCTATCTGTTTATATCTTGATCATTTATTGTGTTTTTTTTTTGTTCTCTCGCTATCTATAAATGTTTGTAAAGTCATAAGTCGATGTACACTTTCTGTAGTTGTATTAATTTTCCAATTGTGTTTTTTAAATTACTATATTTTATATAGTACTGCCAATTTTATGTTCATTTCAGAGCCCTGAAGAAGTTTATAAGCATAAACGAAACGTCGGCAAATATTTGAATTGGTTTTCTTTTAATAATCATCCCGACCAACAACCTTTTAAAACTGTTCATCTATATATTGGTCGTTATCTCCACATCTGTATTTGTTTTTTATTTCTTCAATTTGGTTGATATTTTGAATATGAATTATTTTTGTGTACTCACCCTTCCTACAAAAAACTTTATTTTCCTTTGACCGAATGTACCTGTATCCTGAATTTTTCAGCACTTTCGCCTTTTTTAGTAAGTCCTGCGTTTCTTTTGGTAAATCTTCATTTATGTATATCCTCGTGTCGTCTCCTTCCAATCCCATGCTCTTTGAACTCAAAACTCCCATCACCTTCCGCTGTTGTATTACCATGTTATTGGTCTTTTCTTCTTCAAAAGTGATCAAAATTGGTTTTATCAGATTTTTCGATGGCAACTGTCTTACTTTCATTTCATTCTCCGGAACTTTGACTTCAAGCTTGTTGAAGACTGTAGCTATTTCCTCCTTCTTTTTTAATCCCATTAGTATTATATTTTTCCGTCTATTTTGGGCATCAGATGTAGCAGCGTTTTGTAAGACCTGTTCTTTTAAGATATTTACTTTTTTTTCCATTTTTTCTACAGTGATTTCCATGTTTTGTTGTCTTTTTCTAAGGTCTTTGTTTTCTCGTTTCATTTCCTCCATAGCGTTCAGTATTTCATCCATTGTATTGCTCGAAAAAATGACCACGAATTAAAAAAATTATAAATAAACATGTTCCGGTCAACGTAAAAGGTTGCAAATTTATACAACTGTTCGGTATATTTTTCCGACGTATGTATCAAGTTTGCAGACCTTTTGGAATTTTTTTTGGCAAGTTTATCAAAGAAAAACGTTTATTTTGAATTAAAAAAAAAGTTCCGTACCGTTAAATTGGTTGCAAATTTGATATGAAATAATATATTTAATACTACTGAAGTTTGTAGAACTTTTGGAATTTTTTTCACAAGCATAAGGCAAAATTCAATATTATTGCAATTTCAACAATTTTCCGGACTTTTTGTTCCCTTCTCTATGTAGCATTCAGTTGACCAAAGTTCAAAAACTTTTGGAATTATTGTTAAATTTTCGATTTTCAATGTCTATACTGACTGGCCTATAGGTTACATATATGATGACTGAACGTTGAGATTTAACACAAATGTCGAAACATCAAGTATAATGTATTATTCCAGTCCAAATTCAGCTACTTGCTCACTATATGCTCAAGTACACCAAAAAAAAAGTTACAAAAGACTTGAAAGATTACAAAATTAAGCGATGCGTAACACCAACTACAGATTTGTATCGTATTGTCAATATAATGCCACTTAGTAAGTTTTGTATACTAGAACAAGATAAACTCGTCTTTGAAATTGAATAAAATTTAATGAAAACCCAAACAGTACTGACAACAAATTGGAAGATAGTAGCGGTGATGGCTCAGGTGGCATCGCTCTCGGCTGACAACCGAGAGGACGTGGGTTCGACTCCCACGAAAAACCAACAAATTTTCAATACCATCGCTACCGTGTTTCGGAGGACACGTTAAGCCGTCGGTCCCCCTGGGTTAGTACGCCTCGGTACTAATTACCTAAAGGCCGTGTCTATTCATCGGGGCGCCTCGATATATAGGTATATTTGCTATTCATCGAGGCGTGATACACGCATGCTCATATTCCGCCGCCCCGACGGATAGAATCTTTGTCTATCCATCGGGGCGCACCCACGTCGTATAATAGGCACAGTTGCTATTCATTGGTGTGTAATGGATGATGGTTGTGATGGAATGGGAACTTAAACATGGGTACTATTGAGTGAAATAAGACACCTTAAAGAACTATTATAGGTATTTTTTTAGTTAATAATAACTGAAATTAAAATATTAAATACAAGAACATAACATAACTTAAAACTGGTTATTACAGTCCGTTATTACAGACAAAGACTTCAAGGAGAGAAAAGTGTTTAAACACGAATTTCCAAGGGCGCAGTTGATACTATGTCTATTTCACACCCTGAAAGCATTTAGAATGAATACTACGACAAAAAAAATGAACATAAATTCGACGCAAAGGGATACTTGTTTAAAAATTCTGCAAAAACTAGCGTATTCTAGAAATAAATCAGAGTACGACGAAAATTATACAGAACTTCTTGACTCAAAATATGAAAAAGTCACAAATTACTACAACAATAACTGGCATGATATTAAAGAGGAATGGGTGGAGGGTTTTAAAAAGCAGTATGTAACTTATAATGTAACTACAACGAATCATTTAGAGTCATTAAACAACAAAATCAAACAAGTTGTAGATAGAATGAGTGATATAAAAACATTCTACGAACAATTATTTATTGTGTTAGAAACAGTACGAGAAGAATTAAAATGCCTTTGCCAGGTCAACGAATATGCATACCATTATTATCCACGGCATCAGTGATTAATTCTACTAGAGCATTGATGGCATCCTGTGTTGATTTTTTGGAATCCATACTGATTCTTGGCCAAAATCTTGTACTTCTCTATAAAAGAAATAGTACGTTTGTATAAAATTTTTTCGAAAATTTTCGCAATTGACGATGTTAAGGATATAGGTCTATAATTCTTCAGTTCTGAAGACTTATATAATGGTATTACCACGGCGATTTTTAGGATATTCGGGAATATTCCTTGTCTGATGCTATTGTTGATAAAGTATGCTAAGGGTTTTTCGATGTGAGTGGATATGGATTTCAAGGTTTCTGCTTTGATGGTATCCGGTCCGGGTGCTTTATTGTTTTTTAATTCTTTAATAACTTTTCTCACTTCTGTTTCATCCGTGTCAAAATAAACAATGAAGTGGCAATGTTTATGCGTTGTTTGCAGTCTGTGATCTTCATGTGAAGTGAATTTCTCTGCTAGTCTCGTCGCAATGTTTATAAAATATTTATTGAATTCCTCTGCTATCTCTCTGTCTCCCTCCAATATCTTTCCTTCTTCATTCTTTATTTTTGCAATCATATTTTCCTGTTTTTTATTATTTACTATTTTCCAGAGATCTCTTGAATAGTTTTGATTTTTTTCTATTTCTTTTCGATAATAATTCTTTTTTGCGCATTTCAGTAGTTCCTCTAACTTATATTTGTGTGTTTTAAATTTCTTCAAAAGTTCAGGGTTGTTGGGGTGATATACGGCATTTTTATACAGTTAGTCTTTAGTTTTAATAGCTTTGTGATCCACGGTTTCCTCTTTCTATCGCAGCGCTTTATTTTTACAATCCTTGAGCAACTCTCAATAATTTCTTGTAATTTTTCTATAAATAGTAACCACGACTGATCTACTTCACTTGTTTCGTATACTTTTTCCCATTTTTGCTCTTCAAGTATTCTCATCATCTGATTATAATTTATGTATTTTTTTTCGCAAGATAATTCATTTATATTTGTGTTCACTGATGTTTCTAAGGAGAACTCCATGAAGGTTGAGTAATGGTCGGTCCCAGTTGTATGTAGTATAGCAGGTAAGTACGTTTCTATATCATTGCCAGAGCTGACGAAGATGTGATCAATGCATGATTTTGTATTGACTGTTACTCGAGTAAAATCATTTATCACTGATGTATATCCGTATTCCCCCATAGTATTGAGATATTCTTCTGTATCTGCCTGATTTTTTAGAAGTCTATATTGATATCGCCAATAAAGGATATATTATTTTTCTTTTTGCAGGACTCCAGTAGCATTGGCAGATTCCTATTGAATTCTTCCACGGATGAACCTGGAGATCTGTACATAGCGATGATCTGTATGTTTTTATTGAGCTTTGTTACGGACGATAACTTTCAGAAATTTTCAAATCACGGAGGAACTCAATTTATTTACCAATAAAAAAAACCATAGTAACTTCAGAATTTTACATAACAATATAACAAGTGTAGATAAAAATTTTAATGAGCTCAATGTTGTTTTATCACAGTTAAATTTTGATGTGGAATGCATAGTTCTATCGGAAACATGGAAAATAAGGGATCTTAATCAGTATGAAATGGAAGGGTATAACGTAATATACAATAATGGGGGAATTTAGTCAGAATGATGGAGTGATTGTGTTTATAAGGAATAATTTACATTTTAATTTTGATATAGTTCAGGTAGGAGAAATAAAAGTTATCGTCCGTAACAGTTCCAGGTTCATCCGTGGAAGAATTCAATAGGAATCTGCCAATGCTACTGGAGTCCTGCAAAAAGAAAAATAATATATCCTTTATTGGCGATATCAATATAGACTTCTAAAAAATCAGGCAGATACAGAAGAATATCTCAATACTATGGGGGAATACGGATATACATCAGTGATAAATGATTTTACTCGAGTAACAGTCAATACAAAATCATGCATTGATCACATCTTCGTCAGCTCTGGCAATGATATAGAAACGTACTTACCTGCTATACTACATACAACTGGGACCGACCATTACTCAACCTTCATGGAGTTCTCCTTAGAAACATCAGTGAACACAAATATAAATGAATTATCTTGCGAAAAAAAATACATAAATTATAATCAGATGATGAGAATACTTGAAGAGCAAAAATGGGAAAAAGTATACGAAACAAGTGAAGTAGATCAGTCGTGGTTACTATTTATAGAAAAATTACAAGAAATTATTGAGAGTTGCTCAAGGATTGTAAAAATAAAGCGCTGCGATAGAAAGAGGAAACCGTGGATCACAAAGCTATTAAAACTAAAGACTAACTGTATAAAAATGCCGTATATCACCCCAACAACCCTGAACTTTTGAAGAAATTTAAAACACACAAATATAAGTTAGAGGAACTACTGAAATGCGCAAAAAAGAATTATTATCGAAAAGAAATAGAAAAAAATCAAAACTATTCAAGAGATCTCTGGAAAATAGTAAATAATAAAAAACAGGAAAATATGATTGCAAAAATAAAGAATGAAGAAGGAAAGATATTGGAGGGAGACAGAGAGATAGCAGAGGAATTCAATAAATATTTTATAAACATTGCGACGAGACTAGCAGAGAAATTCACTTCACATGAAGATCACAGACTGCAAACAACCCATAAACATTGCCACTTCATTGTTTATTTTGACACGGATGAAACAGAAGTGAGAAAAGTTATTAAAGAATTAAAAAACAATAAAGCACCCGGACCGGACACCATCAAAGCAGAAACCTTGAAATCCATATCCACTCACATCGAAAAACCCTTAACATACTTTATCAACAATAGCATCAGACAAGGAATATTCCCGAATATCCTAAAAATCGCCGTGGTAATACCATTATATAAGTCTTCAGAACTGAAGAATTATAGACCTATATCCTTAACATCGTCAATTGCGAAAATTTTCGAAAAAATTTTATACAAACGTACTATTTCTTTTATAGAGAAGTACAAGATTTTGGCCAAGAATCAGTATGGATTCCAAAAAATCAATACAGGATGCCATCAATGCTCTAGTAGAATTAATCACTGATGCCGTGGATAATAAGGGTATGCATATTCGTTGACCTGGCAAAGGCATTTGATACAGTTAATCACGAAATACTGTTGCAGACATTAGAAAATATGGGGTGGAGAGGAGTAGCATTTAATTTAATCAAGAGCTATCTAAAAGAACGAAAACAGAAAGTCAAAATAGGGAAAGTTTTAAGTAAAGAAGAAACAATTACATGTGGAATGCCCCATCCTTTTTCTGCGCTATATAAATGAATTATTTGCCTTAAATCCAGAGAATGAAATCGTGAGTTTTGCTGATGACACAGTAGTCTACTTTACCGCTCCGACGTGGAACCAATTAAAGCTAAAAAGTGAAGAAATAATTTGCTATAATAGTCGAATTTTTTGAAAACAAAAAGTTGACAGTCAACATGGATAAAACTAAATTTATGTCATTCACGAGTCTTAGAACTGGAAAACCTCCATTTGATACACTATGTATAAAAAGTAACGATCATTCATTTCAAATACAAAGTACAGAATATATTAAATATTTAGGGATAATGATGGACTGCCACCTACGATTGGTATTGGTATTGGTAGGTGTGGATGGTGACCGATGCGCTGCGACCTTATTAGATCTATTGTGCCCCATCTTCTTCTGCTTCTCGATGTGTTCTCGTTTTACAGCAGCCCCTCAAGCCTCAATACCTTCAGGAATTTGAGGATTTTAAGGGGGTCTATCCGTGGTATTTCTTCCTCAGTCAGCTGGTATGATCCCAGTGTGTTCAGTCTTTCATGGTGCACAGCATAGCACTCCATCAGTATATGGTGGGGTGTTTCTGAACGTTCCTTGCAGAATCTGCAGGTGCTGTCCCCCTTTAAACCTAGCTTCCTTAGGTGTTCTTTGAGTCTGCAATGCCCCGTAAGAAATCCTGTGATTGTCTTTAGACTAGTTTTGCTGAGGTTAATCAGTGTCTTCGATCTTGCTCGGTTGAACTTTCCGAGAAGATCTTTGGCCTGCCTCAGTCCTGGAAGTCTCTGCCAGTATGTTGCTCTCATTGCTTCTTCAGCTTTATTGAGTTCTTCTTGGAAGTAAGATTTTCCAAGTCCGCAGAAAGGTTCTGGCCCGATTAATGGCGTTGACGCACCCTTTCGTGCCAGGGCGTCTGCTTGTTCATTACCCTTCACTCCGACGTGCCCCGGCACCCAGAGGAGGATCACTTTGTTGTTCTTGCCCAGATCGTTTAGTTTGTCTAGGCATTCACAAACCATCTTTGAGTTGATGTTATAAGAGCTCAACGCTTTGATGGCTGCTTGGCTATCGGAGAGGATCACAATTTCCTTGTTCCGGTATTTCCTATCGAGGTTGAACTGAATGCACCTTTCTATGGCGTGAATTTCCGCTTGAAAAATACTGCTCCAGTTCCTTCGGGAGTTTTAGACCCGTCCGTATACCATATTATGGTATTCTTCTCCAGTGCTCGAATGGATTCTATGCTCCATTCCTTCTTGGTATTTAGTTCCGTTCGAAATAATTTCTTGGAACTAAATTTCCTGGTAATTTCGTCAGTTGGGAGGTCAGCAAGGTGTGCACTTCCGGTAAGGGTTGAGTCCCTTGTACCGTATGCAGCACCTTTGAGTCCAACTTTAGCCAACCTGAGGTTTGCTCCCCAAGCAGTTCTCCTCACCATGATGTGGAGAGGAGTGAGGTCCAGAACGACCTCTAGTGCTGCTGTTGGAGTCGATCTCATTGCTCCTGTTATACAAAGACATGCTAGTCTTTGCACTTTCTCCAAGGTTTTCTTTGCTGTGGTGAGTTCGGTTCTGCCATACCACACTACTGCTCCGTAGGTGATCATAGGTCTCACTATCATGGTGTACATCCATCGCAGTATTGATGGGTTACAGCCCCACGTTTTTCCTGCGATGTTCCTGCACACCATCAGTGATGATTTTGCCTTGTTAACGATCACCTACGATGGAATGAACAAGCATATCTTGTTATCAAGAAAATAAGATCGTTACTAGGTAAATTCAAAACTTCAAGAGAATTATGTGAGCAAGACGAACTGACGAAAGTATATCAAGCACTGGTTGAACCGCATTTGAATTATGCTATACTATCATGGGGAGCGATAGCAAACTCGTATTATAAAGGAATAGAAGTAGCTCAAAAATGGGTGTTAAAAATTATGTACCATAAGCCCATTACTTACCCAACAGAAAATCTATACGAGTTGTCAAACATGTTTACTATACAACTATACGACCGTGCCCTTCTTATGTACCAACATCAGCTACATGTGCCTACAAAAACTGGAAAAGATATGAGGTCTCCAAACATACCTTTACCTATGCCAAAGAAGACAATTGGTACATCACATACCTACCTGGCACCCTTACTCTACAATACACTTCTAAAGAGCATCAAGGAAACTAAGGCCAAACTAATGTTCAATAAGAAAATAAAAAAATGGATTCGAAGCAAGCCTTCATATTTCTGGTATACGTTCACAATTTCATTTAACAGTAACTGTTCCAAATATGTAAAAATTAATTTAATTAAGCATAGCAATTCTGTGTAAACAATTCTTGTAAAAACTCTTTTTTTTATATGTACTGCCCACGTACAAGTTTTGAACTTTTGTGGGAAACAAAATGTTTGTTTTTTGATATGAAATAAGGTGGTAATTATTTGAAACATTTATTATTTTACAGAAAATAAACATTATTATTATTATTATAATACCTAATCAAACTTGATACAAAATTAGAGAAATATCCCGGAGGTATGAAATTTTTTGATAGAGAGATTTCATTTACTATCCAGCTCTGATTAGCGTCTCTCGTGTAGGTAATAACGTGAGACTTACATTATTTAACTTCTTTGCAGAAGATTTCGTCACCCAACAAACTCAATCAAGCGCTTCCACTACAACCCAGAATGACGTGCAGACGCAATCTTCCAAAGCAGATACAAAGTTAGACGAACTTTACAGAGAACTTCATCAGGAGATTTCGAACTATCTAACTATCGAATTAACAATAGATAGCAGTTGTGAAATTTGTGATAATTTGATTCACAATATTGGGAATGATGATAAATTCTTAGAAGATCTCAGACATTGGATACCTCCCGATTTCAGCAGAATTGAAAGAATAAATTTGGAAGATTTGGAATCATATGAAAAAGTAATGTATACAGAACCTGTATTAGAAGAAAATAATTTGGAAAACTCGATGCTCGATTTGCTTGATGCAAATGATATCTCAAGTATCATTTCAGCCGCAAATAAGGAACAAGAAAAATTCAAGGATAAATCATTTACTTTTAGTGCACCTAAATCTTTTAACAATTTAGTAGATACATTCAAAATTTTATCAACTGACTCTACTAAAGAGCAAGTAGAGGATGAACAAATTGATGAAACTCAGAAATTGAAGGAGCTCTTATCATTTTTTAATCTCGATAAAATTGAGGATATTTATGGACAATTTAACGATTTCTTAGAAAATTCTTCGGAATCTGATAGAACTATAATTTGTCCAAATTTAGATTCAAAATCACCTGAAATTGTTTTTGAAAATTATCAGTTGTCGCCTGTGCTTGGTACTCAAAAATCATCAAGGAGAGATTCACCTGAGGAGGACATGGAGTTGAGTTCGCCAGTGCTGAAGCCATGTGCAAAGTTCCAGGCTTTAAAAAATAGATCGAAAGAGAGGAGAAGCTTAGATATCATTGAGACGTCTATTGAAGAAAATACGAATTTATCGAAAAAGAAACTATTCGTTTCTCAAGTAACTAAGCCAACATTTCAGAGAAACTTGTCTAGTTCATACATGAAAGATGCGAATGAAATTTGCGATCAGTTGAATGACTCGAAAGAAGATTCCGAAAACGAAAATTTATTAGGTTATTTCGGATCAAAAAAGAAACTTAAATCGTCGAAGAAGTCACAAAAAGTCGCCGAATCTTTGGAAATCGAAGATCTTTGTGATTTGTCAGCTTTTGGACTAACTAGAGAAGAAGAAGTGGATCAAAATAAAATCTCTAAAAATTTACCTGTAGAATCAACTAACCCGAATACAAATAATACTGAACTGTTGAAAATATATGATTCATCTGATACATCAAAATTGTTCTGTGCGAAAACTAAGATAGAAGAAAATAGTAAAACATGTGATTTGATAGAAAAACAAGGTGCAAGTGACATAAATGATACTCTCCAAAAAGAACAGAGTGCTGTTGAAATAAAAGATAAAACAGGAAACAAAGAAAAAAATATTGCAAATCTGAATATAGACGATTTTTGCGACCTATCTGTATTCGGTTTAACTCATGAAGAAAAAGATAATTCCAAGAGCCAACAACTTTCTCCTATACATGAGCTGTCTAATAACAAAAATTTGGAAATCAAAGAAATTGAATTTGATAGTTTTCTCAAAAATCTTAACAATGAACAAATATCTACCCAAAGAGAATTTAATGATACACATATGAATAATACTTCTAAAATCACAAAGTTACATTCTATACCACAAAAACACACGAAAGAAAGTGAATGTTCAAAGTCACCAAAAAATAATCAGATTGTTGAAACTGTAATTATCGAAGACAGCCCTGTTAAGGATAATATTGTTGATTTAACACTAAGCCCTAAACTAAGAAAAATTCAATCAAAACGAAAACTGTTATCCCAACTGTCGATAACTCAAATTATGAGTTTAGCTGCAAAGCCAACACAATCTAGCATATCCTTGTTACATTCACAATCAAATCCGAAATTAGATAAAACCAATTCGAATCTCAGTAGATTAGATATTAAGGAGAATGTTGAAGATTTCGGCAGTAAGATCGATAAACAAAAGCCTGAAATATCTTCGTCTAATAAAAAGGTTGTGACGCCTAAAAAATCTAGTCCAACCGGTAGACCACAGTCTACCTCACAATCTGTTAAAAAGAAATTAACTCCTCCAAATTTAAGCATTATGGATGACCTGCATAATTTCGAAGAGTTCAATCAATCATTTAGCATCAAGAAATCTTCTTCAGTTTTTAAACCTCCGGAAATTAAGAAAATTAATTTTAAAAGAATGCGAACGGAACGTAAGAAGTCTAGTTCGAAGGTGATAGCTATAGCATCATCTTCGAAATTGAGTACTGCGAAATTAGGCGTAGAAAGCGATGATGAATTCGAGGAACCTGCTAATATTACAATTTTCACTCCGGCCAAGATCAGACGGACAGCTTTGAGAAACGACAGTGATGATGAATTCGAAACAACTACTTATCCAAGCAATATAACGAAGAGAAATGTTGCATCGAAAAATCAACGTGTTAAAATAACTGAGAGGAAAAGAAAAAAGCGATCAAAGGTAATTATAAGTTTTAAAAATTTTCTATTGCAAGGAAAGTTTGACGTAATGGTGATAACTGTCTTCAATTTTATCAAGGAAGGCATTTAACAATATAATAATATGTGTAGAACAGATAAAAGTCTGTAGTATTTACTCTCAAATATGCAAATTTAGATTGTAGTTCTTCTTCTTCTTGTGGTGCCGTACCCGTTTTAGGGCGTGGCGACCTCTCTACAACTACTCGTGCTGTGCGTGATACAGTGATACACGAATAGAAGGGACCAACAGTTTTACGACGGTTCCGAACGTCTTTACAGAGAGGCTTTACTAGGCAGAATACTGCTCGGTGGTTTGCCATTGCCTTCCGAGAGGTGGCTCCGCATAAATTCGTTGTTCCGGCCGGGATTCGATCCAGCGACCTTCTGTTCAGTAGCCCAACGCACTGACCACTGAACTACGGAGCCACTTGTAGTTACTTGATTATAATTAATTTCTTTGGTTTTATTTATCTGACTGCCTATTGGTTAATGTTATGGAAATGTTGGATTGAAATCAGTTACCTTTTTTTACGACCATTAATAAATATCAATTGTATTTAGTTTAAAAAAATATGAAAAAGCACATTTAAGATCTTGTCAACTATAATATTCCAAGAACTTGATAATTTGCAATAATTTTGTCATAGATTTTCGAAAGCATGTTGTTTGGTAACTCTGTTCTCTTTTGTGATCTTAGTTAAGCCTTTGATTGTGTAGACCATGGAATCCTTCTCCAAAAACTCCAAAAGTAAATATAACTTTTCATCTGAAAGCATCAAACTCATAAGATCATACCTTACCGACAGAACTCAAATTGAAAAAGTCTCGGGGGTTTGATCTGCAGAGAGTACGATAAATATTGGAGTCCCCCAAGGGTCGGTGCTGGGCCCAATATTGTTTTTAATATATGTCAATGATTTGCCAGATATTCAGTGTGCGGCAAGGTTCACACTTTTTGCGGATGACACCACTGTTGCATTCGCGGCTGACACATTAGATGAAGCTTTGGAAGGCTCTATGGCTGCACGAGGAAAGGTTAAGGAATGGTTCCGCGCAAACAGATTGCAATTGAATAGAGATAGAACAAAGAGGACAGTATTCTAATTGAGAGATTTGGGTGACCTGAATGATGATGCAGATGAGGTTACATTTTTGGGTGTTCATCTCGATCCGTGACTCCAATTGAACACGCATATAAACAGTGTTTCAAGTAAACTAAGTGAAAGCCTTTTCATCCTTTTGTATTTTGTCAAACTGTTTCCAGTGGGGTGCTAAGGACTGCCTTTCACTCTAATTTCCATTCTCATCTGTCCTACGGTCTCATTGCCTGGGGCCACTCGATAGGGATGGAACGAGTGTTTGGGTTACAGCGTAAAGCGCTGAGGATATTGTCTCAACTTGGTTTAAGGGATCATTGTCGACAGGCATATTATCTCACAATATATTAACAGTTCCCTCACACTATATCTTAGAAAACCTTAAATATATAAAGCAGAATGAGGCCTCCTATAGGTCTCATCGAGACACTCACTCTCATGACACAAGACACAAACAGAACCAGCACATTGGAGGCTAACGAGGTGTCAGGATGGGCCTGTGTACTGGGGCATCGATCAGAATGTTCAATGTAATGCCAAAGGACATAAGGGTTTTACCGCTTAACCAGTACGTGCTAAAAATTAAGAAAATACTATTAGAGAATGCTTTCTATTCAGTAAACGAATTTTTCTCCTATAATTTTATGTAGTACTATAGGTAAAATTGTACATTTACTATCGTAGTTTTATTGGCTTTTACTTAAGTTTATTGTATTGTATTTTGATGGAGTTTTATGCGTGTATATTTATTTTAACTGCTCTAAATTTAAAATTAGTTTATGTATTGCCGACCTGACGTGTTTAAGACAATGAAATTGAATTGAATAACAACCCGACGCCGAAGGCGAAGAGTTGTTACCTAAAAGCATCATGCTTGAGGAAAGTTATGTCAAAATTATAAAAATTTATCAATGTTGGATTTAAATTCGGTAATATAATTTTTTATGAAATTAAATTTTAGAAATATTTAAAAATTAATTAATTCTTGAAACCGACATTTTTGAAATTGACAAGTTTTCTTAATTACAAATTATTTTTAAATTATTATTATTATAAGTCAGCGCTGCGGACCAAGAAGGCCCATGGCTTGATTGCACGTTTTTTTTCCATTTTTTCTGATCATTGATTTTCTTCGCCAGTCCCGTATTCCCAGCTCCTGTAAATCCCTTTCCACCAATTGAATCCACTTCGTTCTTGCTCTTCCTCTTCTCCCAACAATTTCTCTGGACATGACTTGTTCTGTTGGTCTTTCCTCTTCTAATCTAGCTATATGCCCCAACTACCTCATCCCTTTTGCTCTCACAAATTTTTAAATTACTTTGGAAAAAAAATACACTGTTTTAATAGGAAAAATATTATATTTTGTCGAAAAAATTTAAACAATAAGTAACTCGTGGATTACCTAAATTGTAACAGTTATCAAAATGTGAATATTTGGCATTCCTTTGATTAAAATAAAATAATTTAATTTTATAGAAACTGTGTGATTTTATCGAACATGAAGCAGACGTTTCTAGTGACGCAGAGGTAATATCAGATGATGAAATTAGCGAAGACGGGTCCTTCGATGAAAGTTTTGTGGACGATACAACTGAGCATATGGCAAATACCCAGATGCATGCAAAATATCTTCAGTCAGTAAGAAGCCCGCGAAACGTTCGAAAATTTAAGATACCAGCACTTACAAGACCAATTACTAGTGACATATTTTCTCAAGTTGTCGATCCTGAGGAACCTAATTCATATGTTCATGTGAGGAGCTTCTTATTTTTTCCTTGTTCTTCTAGTTTAATTTGATATTTTCAGGATTCTTTTTGCGTGGGCACTCAGGATATAGCTGCAGAATCCGGTGATCTATCAGAATTGGATATTCTTGAAAATAAATTGAAAGAAAGGTTAAAAAATAAGAGAAAAGCAACTAGAAGTGACAATAATAAAAACACTAAAAGAAAGAAAAGAATCATTTTATATAGTGATAGTGAATGAAATGTGATATTATTTATATTTGTATGAAGAATTATTATTGCAAATTTTGTTATTGATTTAAGGAATATATTTTTTTTTATAAAAATATTATTTTTATATTCTCACATTATGTGTGATTCAGTACACAAGAATATATTTTATTTGAAAGAAAATTTTGTTTGTATGTTGTACTTCATGAGATTCTGGTGAAAGCTGTTATCTGATTTTATCAAAACACTGTCCTCAGCACTTTGTTGGCATCATTTATATTAAATGATAAAAATAAGGAGGTAGTATCTGAGTTTATTATCAATTATATCTGAATCTTGTACTTCATCTGAAATAAAACTGATATAAAAGTTTTGTGAATAATCTAGATTCTAGAACCTACAAATATGTTATAGTGTTTCTTTTTAAACCATTAACTAACGTTTATCATGTACTCATTTTAATAGGACAGTACTTACTTACTTTTTGCATGCTGTCCTATTGTACTTAAAGGTTCATCAAGTACACCTAAATGTACTACTTTCCAAATTTGGATGTGGTTTGTATACAACATTGCGTCTTTGTTCCACACTGCCATTCTAAACATCGAGGGTGACAAAATATGCGCAACGGAAGCAATGGAGTATTTCGATCTTAAAAATAAGCTTGAATGCCGTTTGAAAGAGTAATTTTTACCAATGAAAGTGAGAGAATATCTTTCAAAACCTGAAAACATGGAAGGCAGTGTAAATTATCGGGAAGACTTCATCGAACATGCAAAGTTATTTTATTCAAATTGTGTGACATATTTGCAGAACTGGAGTACAAATCTGACTGAATTAAAGCTTTTTGAATGGGTACATTTGAGAAGAAAAGTTTTATGGAACGATATTTTGTGTTCATGTGAGGCTTTTAAAGATTATATTGGTCCAGTATTGAATGAAGATGAACTGTTTGATGAAGTGAGTCTCATACAAAACTACCTCACAGAAGATAAAATTTCCTATTGGTAATTCAAAAAACATTCGCACTGAAGAGCGGTGGCTTGAAACATACAAATTCATACAAGAAACTGGGTCAAGTCAAAATAATTTTAAAAATTTGCAGATCTTATGTGAGTTCATTTTTTGTTTTCCTGGCACATGCATCGATTGAGGGACTATTCTCCAACGTTAATAATTATTGGAGCTCAGAAAAATCACGAATGTTAATACCTACTCTCGAAGCTGGGATGAAAGTCTACACAAACTTTAACGAAACCTGTAACGAAATGTTCCAGTTTCTGCAGGCCAGTCCGCAAATTCTAAAGGCGATTTTGTGTTCCCAAAAGTACGACTGGCACAAACATGATGCGAGGCGTGATGATGCAGTTGCAGGCCCATCCAGGGAAAATTAACTACATACACATACTACGTACCTACATAATCTTTTTTTTTCATTAGAAGAAATTATATGTTAATTTATTTTCTTATATTTTATAATAATTAATTTTTGTATTTTGTTCCTTGATTAAAATGTAATAAAATGATTTCTTTTTACCATTTATTTGAGCTTAAACGACATTTTTCACCTTTTTTATCAATTACAATTTTTGTACTTTTTTTCCTAAGAAACATATGGTCACCCTAAGTATAATACATTATTAGATTAGGCGAGATTAAAAAAATTACTATTCTTGAGTAAACGTGCTTATTCCAACGAAGTAAACAATGCTCACTGCGTGATTGCAGTTATGGTGTCCACTAGTGTAAGGAAGTTTATTTTAAGGGAGACCCGAATTCGTATGATAAACTCGGTCAGCATTGTTTACTTTGCGTTTGAACCTGTGAGTTGACTTGATTGTATTTTATATTTTGATAATGAGAAAAATGGAAAAAACCTAATTAACACTAAATTTTCGATAATCATTTGGAAACATTATTAATATTAATAATTGAAGAGAAAAAGAATGAAATTATTAATGAAAATTAGTGAAATTTTTATTTTTTCTTAAATTTCGATGAACATTTTATTCAAGGAATTGAAAAATGTAAGAATATTTTCAGTTTCAAGTAAGCTGTTGTTCAGCTTGAAAAAGTTCTCAAAAATATTCATAGGTTCTCTGATCCC
This sequence comes from Cynegetis impunctata, assembly GCA_030704885.1. Classification (NCBI taxonomy): domain Eukaryota; kingdom Metazoa; phylum Arthropoda; class Insecta; order Coleoptera; family Coccinellidae; genus Cynegetis; species Cynegetis impunctata. Next base: position 1,601,376 of record JARQZK010002891.1, read on the forward strand.
ATATTAATTAATATTTTGTTTCTTAATGAGTAAGTACGACAAGCCACAACGATTCATTTAGTTGATCCCAGCGTATAATAAGATACTTGTATTACAAATATTGATACATCTTTCTACATGATTATTACTTTTTTACAGAAAAGCGTTATTAAGTACTAAAACTGGGAATTTGTGAAAAATACAGTTTCATAGCATTTCTGCCCAAAAAAAGTTTTATTTGTTGAAAATTAAGCAAATATTTAAAAAAAAACTTCAGTCATGCTTGCTGTCGTTGGCCAGAATCCGTATATTGAAAGTGTTCTTTCCTTTAATTGAAATTTAATATTGTAGTAATGTATATAAGATTATATATAATTTCAATATCGATGGATACCATAGCGAAGAGAATTATTTATTATTTAGAAGTTTATCTATAATTAATTTCAACTATCAGATTCTGGTTAATTTGAGATTATGATGCGACGCCAGGGAAATATAAAAAATCTATGGTTGTATACATACCACATACGAATCACTGACAATATATAACTTCACGAGTCCGTAACCAAGGGAAGAAAATTATCTATTCTGTGCTAGTTCATTCCAATTTGTCACGTTTAGTTAAATTTGCAACAAAAATTTATTGAAAAAAGCATAATGTTTGGCGGTGGAAGAGCTCCAATATTAGTTTTAAGTAAGTTTTTCGAAATTTTACCGATTTTTACAGTTGTATATATCCTCTTTATCGGTTTCAGGCCAAAACACAAAACGTGATTCAGGTAGAAAAGTTCAGGTGGAGAACATCAATGCCGGGAAGGTATGGTTAACTTCTTTGTAATTATTCTAATAAAACGATGCATAATAATTATAATTTGCCGTTTTGTTGTAAGTTTGGATTGCCATAAGTTTGAAAGAAATTTATTTTGATTTTGATAGCAAATCGCCGACGTTGTTCGAACATGTCTTGGACCTCAAGCTATGCTGAAGATGTTGATGGATCCCATGGGTGGGATCGTTATGACAAACGATGGAAATGCCATTCTTCGTGAAATTACTGTTCAGCATCCAGCTGCGAAAAGCATGATAGAAATTGCAAGAACTCAAGATGAAGAGGTTGGAGATGGAACAACATCAGTTATTGTACTGGCTGGAGAAATGTTGGCCGCTGCAGAACAGTTTTTGGGACAGAACATGCATCCAACAGTTATAATTCGTCATTACAAACAAGCTTTAGAGGATATGGTGACCTTACTTGAAGGCCCACTAAGTGTGCCTATTGATAGGAATGATAAAGCTGCAGTAGCGAATGTAGTAAGTAAAAATTATTTAATATACCTATTAACAATTAACAAAATGTTTACTTTGATATATTGGTAGGTATTTCTTTTTTAATTTTATCAGTATTACTCATTGAAAATTATTTCATAGATATCTATATAGACATATATCGTTTTTATGCAACTTGTGTAAGTGTATCAGGTAGTTGAGTTATAATTTCTGAAAGAAACATAATGTTTCCTAGTTAACTTGCTTCTTATCTGAACTATTATTAGTTAAGTTAATAAATGCTGATATTTTCATTTAATTTATTGGTGTAATTATATTGCAGTGAGATGTTTGAATAAAGCACTTTAATTGAAAAAATTGAAACGATTGGTTTTTCAGTTATTTCCATGTAACATGTTCATACGTAAAATATGGGAAGGATTTTAAATAATGTGGTTATTTTCTGAATTATCCTTTGTTAAGAAAGGAAAGTTGAATTTTTCATGAGATGAAAAATTTATTCATGTTAAACATTGTTCTTGAATAGTACTTATGCAAAGTTTTATCTCAATCGATAATTAAAAGCATATAACTTGTGCTTTTAATATTAAATTATTAGGAGCGTTTAATATTAAATTATTAGGTGCTTTTAATATTAAATTATTGAGGTGCTTTCAATATTGACTGATTTTTAAATAAAACTTGCTAGAGAGCACAATTTATATGTGTCTTCATCTTTTTAGGTGAAAGGTTGTGTAGGAACAAAATTTATCAGTCGCTGGGAAGACCTAGCAGTCAATATTGCCATGGAGGCAGTCAACACAGTATTACTTGAGGAGAATGGCCGTACTGAAATTGATATCAAAAGATACGCTAAAGTAGAAAAAATACCTGGTGGGTCAATCGAAGAATCATCAATACTCAGAGGAGTTATGTTAAATAAAGATGTGACCCACCCTAAAATGAGGAGATATATCAAAAATCCGAGGATCATGTTGCTCGATTGTCCTCTGGAGTATAAGAAAGGTGAATCACAGACAAATGTCGAAATTGTTGCTGAATCAGACTTTACAAAACTCTTGGAATTGGAGGAAGAACATGTAAGACGACAGTGCGAAGAAATCATCGCTTTAAAACCTGACATAGTTTTCACCGAAAAAGGAGTGTCTGACCTTGCCCAGCATTTTTTGTTAAAAGCTAACATAACTGCCATCAGACGTGTTCGTAAATCAGACAACAATAGAATAGCAAGGGCTTGCGGAGCTACAGTTGTTAATAGAACGGAGGAGTTACAGGAATCTGATATTGGTACAGGGGCAGGACTATTTGAAATAAAGAAATTAGGTGATGAATATTTCTGCTTTGTAACCGAGTGCAAGGAACCTAAGGTCAGTTCAGTATTTAATGCAAAAATTAATATTTGGTTGAAATTACAGTTTGTTTTCTTCTAAGATATATTTTGAATTTTTATATTTATTTATTTGATGTAGTTTATTTCTTCTAGGCGTGTACTATTCTTCTCAGAGGAGCTAGTAAAGATATATTGAATGAAATTGAAAGAAACTTGACAGATGCTCTTCAGGTAGCTAGAAATATTGTTCTTTCTCCTAGGCTGGTCCCAGGTGGAGGAGCTATTGAAATGGCAGTTGCTCAGCGTTTGATTCAAAAGGCTACACATGGTCCTTACAGAGCCTTGGCACATGCTTTAGGTAAGATTAAAAACAACACTCATTATTTTAGAAATCAAAATAATTATATATTATAGTCTGTCCAGCGTGCACGTCATCAATCAAATATGGCGTCGATCGTGAACACTGTTGCCAGACGTAATAAATAATCTTAAATCGAACGTTTACTTACAAAATCTTCGAAGAACTAGGTTATCTCGGCGACGCGGCGACTGTCAAACGTGAAATGCCGGCGCTTTGATCGAGAGGGTCTGACAACATTGCAAATTTTGAAATAGAATGTCAACAATAGCCATTCAACTTATTTTCATTACTCGGAATGTTAATATTTCTTGAGAGATACATACCATTTGATATGTTATCGACAGAATATTTGTGGAAATGGATGATCCGGTCACTACACCATATAACTACTTTTTCAGAAAATTACTTACGATAAATTTGAATTGTGACAATTTCGAATTTTATTTATTTGTATAGGCAGCCTTGCGTCGTTATTTGCGCATGTCTGTGACGTGCACGCCAACTTTCGCTGGACAGACTATATAACATTCATATTTGTATTTTTGAACTGTTACTGTAGACGAGGAGTTAAAATCATTTTTTAGGTTGATTTGGAGTAAATAGTTTTTCGATACGCTTGAGCCAGGAAGAATTATTAATTTATGAAAAACGTGTTGCAGTAAGAAATTTGGAAATAATAAAACATATTGTTATAAATTTTTCAGTTTGATATGTAGTTGGAGAAATTTGATTATCAATATTCTAGTTCATTCAGAATTTATATTCTACAGGTCTAATTTATCTTATTGTGAACATAGTGTACTGTATTTATTTCATCCATGATTGAAGACATTGATCAATTTTTCTCAAAATCAGTTCATTTACCTTCCGACAATAGTATGGCCAACAAATTCACATTAATCATATTGGGTTTATTAAATCACTTGTAAGTAACCTTGAAGTTAGTTTTTTTTTCACATTATTAAATAGTCTGATATTTACTGATGCTTGTCTTTGAGATTAAATTCTGAGTAACGAGTATTTTTTAGAAATTGTTATCTTGATCATATTAAGTTGGATTTTGTGATTAAGCATGTTTGGTGAAATATATCCTTGGATGGATTATGAATTATGCAAGCAGAACACTATTTATAAAGATTTATAACCTAAATCAGTACTAATTACATTAGGCGTTATACAAGACAATTATTTTGTCCCTATTATATCATTCAGCAGAACTGTAGTATTTTTTATTCTTTTTTTGATTTATTGGTTTATTATATTGATTCTTGTAATTTTGAATCAGGCTTAATAAGTGCTGGTGTTTGTACATAATGATAACATGCTATTAAGAGATTTTATTAATATTTTGATTTTTATAGACTTATCACCAGTTTTAGGTTTTAACATTCATTTTCATTTCACAGAAAATAGAAAAGAATTAATATTAATTCTTGTTATGTATTTCATACAAGTCTTGTGTTTAATATTTCTGTAGCCAACATGATTTGTCTGTCAATTGACCATGAAAACTTAAGTGTGGATGAAATGTAAATTGAAACAGAGGGACTATATTTACTATGTATTGACTATCTAAAATATAGCTTTTTTTCATACTGATGTTTCTCGTCTTGCCTATCCTGATAGCATATGGTTACAGAATAGTGAGGTGCAAATTCAGAAATCAGTAAAATTCCTGGGGGTTCACATTGATTCCCATCTCAAGTGGCACACTCACATAGAATATCTGAACAAAAGGCTCTGCTCTGTACTTTATTCTATAACTGCCTTAAAGCATCATGTTGCAACCGATGTTTTACCAATTATTTACTTCGCTAACTTTCAGTTCTTATTAACCTATGGCATAATATTCTGGGGCAGCAGCTTCCTCACCCGGTGTCTCTTTCTGACTCAAAAACTGGCATTACGATCGATACTCAACTTGAGGTTCAGACAATCGTGCAGAAGATATTTCAAAAGTTTCAACATCTTAACTTTAACTGGGTTGTATGTATTGCGCTCCTTACTCTTCTTCCACAAACACAAAAGTATTTTTGGTAGATTTCAGAACAATAATACTACAAGGAGAGTGTTTCCATATATACTACCTAGATGTTCCCTATCCCTAACAATGCACGGAAGTCTATACATGTGTCTAAAACTATTTAATGCACTACCAAAAAGGTTTCATAGCATTGACAGCACAAGCCTCTTTAAACGAAGAATTTATAAGTTCATTTTAGAAAGCGAGCCATATGATTTGGATGAATTTTTTCATTTGTGCTCGATTAAAGATACCTGACTTGTTTCTTTTTTTCATTACTATGTTGTGATAATTTTTGAAACGAATAAATTATTATTATTATTATTATAAAAATTAACAAGTCTCTGAAGATGAACGAAAGTTAAAAACTGCAGTAATACAAATTAATAGGAATTTTATATTTTTGATAGTCAATACTAGTTAATGTAGTCATTGTGTTTCATCATAATCAGTAGTAATTGGTTTTATTTTTTTGAATATTTGAATAGTAATACAAATTCTTAAGATTTACTTTTATTATGTTGTTCATTGCCCTTTAGAAGAACAAGGAATAATCAATCGTTGAAATCTTGTTACCATAAATTCTTGATACTTGTGTTGTTTTATACCTCCCATACATAATATGAAATAATAAATACTACATTACAATCAATATTGTTTCAGAAATAATACCAAAGACCATCGCTCAAAACTGTGGTGCTAATACTATCAGGACTCTTACTGCTTTGAGAGCTAAACATGCCAGTCACACTGATCAAAACGCCCCATGTACTTGGGGAATTGACGGAGAATCTGGGGAATTGGTGGAGCAGACCAAGAACAATCTGTGGGAGCCTCTTTCGGTGAAACTCCAAACTTACAAAACTGCAGTGGAAACCGCAATCCTCCTTCTGAGAATTGACGATATTGTGTCTGGGTCCAAGAAGAAGGGGGATGGCCAGCCGACTCCCAGTCAATTGGCTCAACAGGAGTAACTTTATTCTGTATTGATATTTATTCAATTAACTTTTTTTAGCATTTCAGTTCTATCTTTATCACACTTAAGTATAATTCAACTAATGGTCTGAATTTCCATGCTTTTTGCTAATAAAAATGTTCTAATTTTCAAATGTATTGTTTTCATCCATTTCAGTGAAACGTATTTGTTTGATCTGCATTGAATATAGACTTGAGTTTATTTTTATATTATTTTTATTATTTCCAGAAGAAATCATTAATTATCGTTTGCTGGAATTAAAATCTGTTCACTATTCAACATTTTTGTAATCGGTAATGTTTTCTCAGAATTATTACTTTTAAAACTTTAGCAATTTTTGGTGGGTTCTTAGGTTTACGAATTCATAAATGCTATTGTTTTGTTTGATTTAGAAGCCATTTTCAGATGTTTAAGAGGTTGAATAATTTCAAACTGTTGTATGTGGACTTTAACATTTGAGGTGTTGAAAATGTTGCTCTGTTATTTTCCACTGAAACTACTTTCTATATTAGATAAATAAGGAAAATAAGCCAAATAAATAGAGTCTTTATTCATGCTTGCACCATTCCCAACATTATATACATTTCATCAATAACTGAATAATTTAAATAAAATATAAATACTTACATAGAATTAGCTTGTACTGAATTAATTAAAATGATACATAAATTAATTATAAAATCAACTATTACAGTAAAAAATAACAAAATGTCAAAAAATAAAAAAACCTGGTTTACTTTTATCGATTAAAAAGAAAGAAAAACTCTATAAGATACACAAAAATAAACCAGAAAATTTAGAACTCCAAAATGCATACAAAATATACAATAACAAAGTAAATTCGATTCTCAAAAGAGCTAAAATGAATTTTGAACAAAACCAAGTACATAAATTTAAAAATAATTCCAAAAAAATTTGGAATTTTGTTAATGAAAAAATGGGAAGAAAAAGGAAAAAGGCAAATGTGATAGAATATATTACTGATGAAGCTAATAAAATGAAAATAGAAAACAAAAAAGAAATAGCTAACTATATGAATGAATTTTTTACAGAGATAGCAAAAAAATTAACAAAAAATAAACCAATAAATAAGACTAAAACCAAAAGAACCAATCCTGGTTCTATATTTTTTGTACCTAGTCCATTAGAAATAAGTGAAATAATAAATAGCTTAGAATCTAAAGCTGGTGGGATTGATGGTATACATGCGCCTGTTATTAAAACATTATCCAACTTCATTGCTTGTCCTATGGCACATATAATAAATATGATGCTTACACAAGGAATCTTTCCAACAGCTTTTAAAAAAGCTGAAGTAGTGCCTATTTTTAAATCAGGTAATAAACATGAGCCTACCAATTATAGACCTATATCTTTAATATCGAATTTAGCAAAAATATGTGAAAAAGTACTACAAATAAGGCTACTACAATTTGCTGAAAAACATAAAATAATATCAAAGCAACAATATGGTTTTTGCAAAAAAAAGGAACCAACGAAGCATTAGCATGTGTAACCACTCACATATACCAGAAATTGGATAAAAGCACACCAATTGCTGCTGTTTTCCTTGATCTAGCCAAAGCGTTCGACACTGTAAATCACCATTTATTGTTGGAAAAACTTGATAACATAGGAGTAAGAGGATTACCAAATTTATTAATTAAAGACTACCTAAGCAATAGAAAACAAGTGGTTAAAATCAATGGCGTCGTCAGTGATGAAAAAACAGTTAACACTGGTGTTCCACAAGGAACTATCCTTGACCCATTGCTCTTTATAATTTATATAAATGACATTTTTACAATACAAAATAACGACAATATCTTGATTCTATCTTTTGCTGACGATACAGTCCTCTTGTACCATGATATCAATTGGATAACATTACAAAATAAACTTAATTTGATCTTGCATAAATGGAATACTTGGCTACACAATAACTTTTTAGTTCTTAATAGTAAAAAAACCGCCTGTATGACTTTTTCCAACTACGTAGACATGCAACCTGATAACTTTATCATTACAATAAATGGTGATACTATCCAAAGAGTGGATGAAACTAGGTATCTGGGAATAATAATAGATGAGCACTTGAGATGGGAAAAACAAGTAAAAAACATTATAAATAAAACTAAATATTTAATTTATGTTCTAGCAAAATTAAAAAATATATTGTCTTTTAATTCTTTGAAAGCTATTATGTTTGGTTTATACTATAGTAAAGCTACATATGGAATTGTTGCATGGGGTGGTGCTAGCGCAACACTACTGATACCGCTAGTCAAAGTACATGAAAAGATTGTAAAAATTGTATACAATAATAAAGAAAATGATGTATTGCCACTTAACATTAATGAAAAATATAATTTGCAAGCTTTAATTATTCATTATGAAGAACTAAAAAATAGATATACCGTGAACTGGGGTGACTTTGCCCAATTTTGAATTTTAAATCGGTCTTGTTTCATGAAATATAGTATTATCTAAAAGTTCTATTAACTGTGCTGCGGGGGACTATAAGGGCAACACAGCCATATAGTCATATTATGTTTTAAAAAAATATACTACTAAAAAAAAAAATAAAACATGGGTGGGCAAAGTCAGGTGCAAATATGGGGTGTCTTTGCCCAGGACCTTATTTATATGGATATAGCAAAGCCACCCCATTTAAAAGCGTAAATACTTAAATACATTTAAAAACATATATATATATATATATATATATATATATATATATATATATATATATATATATATATATATATATATATATATATATATATATCAACATATTTGATTAGTTATAAAGGGGTATATATTATACTTTTTAACATATTTATTTATAAAAAATTCAAACTGGGGAATTTTTTTGACCAGTGTATTTATTGTTATTTATAACTAGAAAATAGTAAGAAATGTAACATAACATATGAAACTGAACAAAACTTAAATTATACAAAATATTGGGAACTTATTAAGGTAGATATATATAAAAGCCTCTTAATCTACATAGCTACTTAAATCACATCCAAAGACAATTCTTCCCCTTCGGCTGCTTAGAGGTGTAGGAAGAATACCAACGATTTGGTCTAAGACTACATCCGAAATATCCGGTTGATTAGGAAAGACAAAGACTTTTTTGTCTTTTGTGCGAAGGCAACTAATAGAAAATTCTTCACTGCTTTCATAAACGCGAATAATTTTAGCCACATAGCGCTTAAACTGTGTTTTTTTACGCGTGCCAAATCTTACAATAACATATTCGTCTACGGTTAGTTTCTCTGGGTCAACCTGCAAATCTATTTCTAACTCTGAAAAACTTTCGGCATCACCTGAGCTATTACCTAAGGACATAGCCTCATCCTCGCTGCTGTCTCCAGAGTCACTTTCAATTCTTTCTAACTTTTTCTTGGATCCAGAATTTAAAACGTTACTGCAACCAGCTATGGGTTCAGGATTTTCTGTATACACATTTGATTCTTTACGTTGAGTATCAGGTTGCAAATCGATCATAGAAACAGATTTTCCTGCAGGAATAGAAATTTTTTTTTTGCCGACTTTTATTGGGATATTGTTTGTCACCTTTCCTGCATGCTTGTAGGTAGTTCAGTAGGGTATCACTTACTACTGTGGCAGCATCAGCTTGGGCCTGCACAGATTCTCTCGGTATTTTCTTCAAAATTTCTTCATGTTTATCATGCTTAGACAAGGGCGGTTAGCAACAGGATATACCCCCACTACTAACTTCCGATTGTTAAATCGCGCGTTCCGTTTAAGTAGTGGTTACGGATTGGTCTAATATATGTTAAGGTGTAACTGGGTAAAGTCGCCCCCGTAGGCAAAGTCACCCCAGTTCACGGTATAGACAATAACCTCAGCACAAGGAATAAATCTATACAACTACCTAAACCTACATTGGGAGCAGGTAAAACTTTTAACTCACTTCCAAATGAACTCAAAATATTAAGTAATAAACAAATAAAAAAAAAGTACAAAATATTCATAAATGAAAAGGAAAAAAAGGAAGTTAATGAATAAAAATAAGTAAATAGGAACAACTATCATAAATGAATAGTAAGATCAAAAAATAATAGACAGCATGAAATAAAAACTGGAATAAGCAAATAAAATGTTATACATACATAATGTATTTTAGTTTTAAGTTTTCAAAATAAGCTAGCTTTAAGCCATAGTTTGTGCTGCGTACAGATGTTATACATCTCTGCAGATACAAAAATTTTATTTTTTGTAGTGTTACCTTGCAATAACTTGTAATGCAGGTAACACAAGCAAGCAAATAAATAAATAAAATAAATATAAATTTAAAATGAAAATTAACACTTTAAACTCTGATCATATAAATTACAGTACTTTAAAATTTATCTGTTAAATACATTTCTTTTGATAAACTGTTTCATTTGTATGAAGCTATTGAGCACTAGTTTCTTATTTGTATATTGCACAGTATCAGTTGCCTTAATAAACATATACAGGGTGGGGAACCAAGTAAAGATCTTTAAAATGAAAAGGACGATATTGATGAAACTTTAGTGGCAAGTGTAACGACGCATAATGCACAGATGCTATTTTTTGTTATTCATTTACTTCAAGCTTAACTAGAAATATTCTCAACTTTTAATATCTAAATGGGACACCCCGTATATTTTTGCAGAAGCTTTAAAAGCAGGAATCTAAAGAACTTTACATGCAGTGAACAGTTGATCTTATTCATTATAAATTGATGAGATTAATGAAATTTAAACATATATTTCAAAATGCTGACAATATGCAAGTTTATAAACAAATTTCTGCATTGCTCTTTCCGAGACTTCTACATGGATTAATTCACATTCATCGACAATTTTTTGTTTCATTCCTGCATGGAAGTTGATCTTATATCATACACACGTGCTTCGAGGTAACCTCAAAGAAAAAAATCTAAATGCCCAAGGTCTGGAAAACGAGAAGGGTACTCTATGAATCCTATATGTCCGATCCATCGATTTGGAAAATTTGCATCCAAATAATTCCTAACTCGCCTCATCCTTACAGTTGCCTGCAAGCTTTGTTGGTAACTTTGTTCCAACTTGTATATACTTAACATATAGACCAGGAGATGGTGACACAAAATATTAGATCATTTGTACCAGTATGGCGGTTCTGCAGGGGTCTAATTACGTAAAGGCAAAAAGGAAAATGATGGTCATAGCGCTGGCACCGGCGGCCCAATCGCGTGGGCGTTAATCGAACGCGTCGGATAAATAACGAGTGTCGAATACCACAAAAATGCTTGTATTTTCCGATAGTCGAAAAAAAAAGAAGTAGGCGGTAGCGTAATGCCATACTTCTTGGGTGTGGCTTACAGCCCGCCATACCGACGCGAATACATTAATTTAAATAAAACAATTTAACCATTTTGTACCAGGCTAATTTTTGCATAGCTAATAATCGTCGAGTAGCCATTCATGAAAATCACCTTGCCATACTTTTCCGACATTTCCCAATGGCCGCCATACCACTGCAAAGGAGTAATTTTTTTTTCGCCAAACGATTTGTATCAGTATTGCATTTGAATTTTTGGAAAGTATTTGACAAAATGTGACCGTTATTATTTTTCCCATACTTCTAGTAGGGGGAAAAAGTACTGTCATACTTGAAATACTTATAAAAATTTGACGATTCGTACCAGTATGGCATTTGGATTTTTGGAAATTATACGATATAATGTGACCATTATTATATTTGCCATACTTCTAGTAGAGGGAAAAAGTGGCGCCATACTGGTACAAATTACTGGTTCGAATTACGAATAAAATCTTAGGATTTTGAAATAATATTGTTCACATTTTAGTTAGTTAGTTAGTTAACTAACTAAAATACTAACGAACCGCCTGAGCAATAAATTTGACTTTTACCAGCCAGTCGAACAGGCGGGTTTCAGAAAGGGATATAGCACGACTGACCATATACAAGCGGTACGCACGTTAGTAGAAAAATGCACAGAATACAACATCCCACTGCACATGGCCTTCGTCGACTATCAGAAAGCTTTCGATTCAATCGAAACCTGGGCGATACTGGATGCGATGAATAACGCTCGCATAGATTACAGATACTCGAACATCATACGATATATTTACGAACATGCTACCATGCACGTCAAAATTGAAGAAGAATGGGTTACTGCAAAAGTCCAAGTACAGCGAGGGGTCAGGCAGGGGGATACAATTTCACCCAAGTTATTCACCCTAGCAATGGAGAACGCATTTAAAGGCCTATCATGGGATCAGAAAGGCATCAAGATCGACGGGAAATATCTTAACCATCTCCGCTTCGCAGACGATATTGTTCTCTGTAGCAGCGATCCGGCCGAACTTACGACGATGCTCCAAGAGCTCAGAGTAGTCTCCGAAGCTGTTGGTCTTAAAATGAACTTACAGAAGACCAAAATCATGAGTACATCTAACATGAGAGTCACCATTGAGAACCACACCTTGGAGCTAGTCGAAGAATACATATATCTGGGACATAGCATCAAAATCGGAAAGAGTAATCAAACCGCAGAGATTACCAGACGAATCGGCCTCAGCTGGGCAGCATTCGGGAAGCTTAGCTAGATCAAAGATCCCAGTGAACCTAAAGAGGAAGGTCTACGATACCTGCATCCTGCCTGTGGCAACATACGGACTCGAAACCGTCACCCTTACGATGAACAGCGCCAACTGTCTCCGAGTCTGCCAAAGAGCAATGGAACGAGCAATGCTGGGAGTAAGTCTGCGAGACAGGATCCGAAACGCAGATATTAGGCGGAGGACAGGAGTTTGCGACATCGTCGAGAGGGTGGCGAAGCTCAAGTGGCAGTGGGCGGGGCACCTGGCCAGAAATAACTCCAAATGGACGAAAATGCAATGGAGACCAAGGGAAACAAAAAGAAGTATAGGACGTCTGCAGGCAAGATGGAGAGACGACATCCAGCGTCATGCGGGAAAGAATTGGATGAAGACCGCCCAAGATAGATCGACATGGAAGTCACTGGAAAAAAATGAATTATCAAAAAGTCCGAAACACGTGCTTCTGTATGAGGGGCAGAGTAATAATTTGCACCTTATATACAGGGTGTCCACGACGTTTAAGACAGGGAATATCTCAGAACCAGATAGAGTAGTAGAGAATTGTGATTTTGGGGTTGTAAATCAAACTGATTCGTGCAGATGTTTTTGATATCATGTTACCCAATGAGCTTTTTGTTGTCGGTCACGTGACGTCAGATTCAAAATTATAAATGGGACAACGTGTATATTTTGGAATTTCTATGTTTTTTTTTCAATTGAACTATCACACTTCTGGTCTAAAACGATCAATTTAGAACTTGAGGTACTTCACTATCCTTTGTCCCATAAAGATTATGACTAACGTCTGAAACGAGCAATTTCCAAATTATTTCAGTTAAGGGTCACCCTGGACCCTGTATATATATTTGGGCAGTACTATATTTTTTGTGATTAGTAAAAAAGGACAAATTATAAAAATCATTAATATTTCATTAAAAAGACGTACTCAAAAAACATTTAAAATCTAAAAATGTTCTTGTGTTTTTTGGTACTCTCGATTAGAAAGTAGCAGAACAAATAAAAGCATTTTTTGAATACATTTTCTAATGAAATATGAATGATCATTCTAATTTTATCTTGTTCTACTCATCATAAAAAATATGGGACTGCCAAAATATGTTTATAGGGTGACCCTAAACTTAATTAATTTGGCAATTGATCGTTTCAGACGTTTGTCATAATCGTCGTGGGACAAAGAATAGTTTCTCGGAAGGAACATTTTAAATGCCAAAATATACAGGTTGTATGCACATTGATTAATGAGCGAAATAGCTAATTTAAGCTTACTTTGAATGAGGCAAGGGTTCATTAAAAAAAATATCCCAAACTTAATGCTTTAAAAATATTTAAGTGTTATTATAAAATAATAAATATTAAAATATTTAAGAATTTGAAAATAACTAATACAGTACTAAACTAGTACTAATATTTCGAAACTAAAAATTTAACATTCTGTATGTACCTACTTATTCAATTCTCTATTCTATAAAGATTTTTAATATTGCTCTGATTTATTAAATGATTGAAATGAAAAATACCAACATAATTTTGTGATTTTACGAAGCATAATATAACTAATAATATTCTTAAATTATTGGGGGGGCTCAGCCCCCTAAACGAATTTTTAGCCCCATGGAGTCGGCGCCAGTGTGTATATATATATATATATATATATATATATATATATATATATATATATATATATATATATATATATATATATATATATATACAGTGTGACTCATTTTTAATGGAAACACCCCTGTAAAATTTAAAGTTGTGAACCGATTTCTACCACTCTTTTTGAAATATCAAGTACTGAAAGTTCTACCTTGGGACAAAATTTGAAATGTTTATTTCAATTTTCAGGGCACACTACGATATTTTTTCTTAGTCGAAATTCGGGATTTTTTTAATGAAAAAATCACCACGCCACTGTATTCAGCGTGCCCCTAAATAGGTATGACCAAATAACATTTCATAAAAAAATATACATTTATAACAAAGTTATGAAGACTCAAAGTCCGAAAACTCACACTTAACAGTCTCAAAAAAAAACACCAAATATCATCAGATAGTCATGAAAATATTTTTATTTTGGCAATAAAGTGCCACCAGATAAAAAAATTAGATAGCTTAAATATTTTGACTGAAAATAACGGAAGTACATTCCAGTTTTCAACTAAAAATAAGACCTAATAGATTTTTCAATTTAAATCATAGTTGCCATGGAAATGATTGAGCGTAAGAAATTATACGCCTTTCGGGAGATGATTTAAGAAGTTTGTAGTACTATAGTTTGTAGTACTATATTGTAGTACTATAGTAGTACTATAGTAGAGTATTTATCTAGTGGCACTTTATTGTTGAAATCATTAACAAAAATGTTTCTATGTCTATCTGTTGATATTGGATGTTTTTTTTTGTGACTGTTGAGTGTGAGTTTTCGAACTTTGAGTTCTCATAACTTTGTTATAAACGAATATTTTCACATGAAATTTTGGTCATACCTACTTAGGGACACGCTGAATCCAGTGGCGTGGTAATTTTTTCAATAAAAAAATCGCTAATAAAAAATCCCGAATTTCGACTTGGAAAAAATATCGTAGAATGGAATAAACATTTCAAATTTTGTCACAATGTGGACCTTTTAGTATTTGACATTTCAAAAAAACATAGTTGCAGTTCACAACTTCAAATTTTACAGGGTTGTTTTCATCAAAAATGGGTCACACTGTATATAAAGGAATATAAACTCATATTGATCGAATACAAATTAACTAATACGATAATTCATTCTTATTTTTCAAAAGATATATCGATCCGTTCAAATCGAACGTATTATAATAACATTACAATAAAATAAGTTCGACAACTTCAAATTATTCCATTTCTTTCTCCGATTATAAAATATCTCCCATAAATATTGATATTCCTTAGACGTGTTAATTATGTTTAATGTATAGATTTTCTATAATGATATATTATTAGGAAGTAATTGCAAATTATCCACTTCGCACATCGTTCCATTTCTGATAACCTCGTCTTAGTATGTCACATATTACATAAGACCTATTTTTAAACCGCGAAAACATCAGACGCCACCCAATAACGAATTGCGTAGGAGGTCAGCGCAAGGTAGGTACCACTGTACCACTTCAAAAGGATGAAACAAGGGGCCAACAACCTGAGGATCTGATTCTGAATGCAGATTAGTTCTGAAACAGAGAGCTTCGTGAAAATATTCATGCATATACAATATCGTCCACATAGTTTTCAATACCGCTTGAATTCAACAATAATAATGACCAGTATAGGATACGACCAGCTAATAATAACAACGAATAGCCGAACTAATACATGCCGATAAATGTGTGTGCATCGAGTGTTCGATTTCCTTAATGAAATCATTCTTTAAATTGGTCCAGCAGAAGTGAGTACTATTGTAACGCTTTAATTGAACTTCATTAGGCAACTCGAAGACGATTGGTGAATTGTTTTCGTCCAAACAACTCGATCCATCTGTGAAAGTTTATCAGAAAGTGTCAACAATAAACTGACTATCTCATTGTGCTTAGGTTATGAAAATATCTGTGTTATAAGCGTATTTTATATCACACTTTGTATCAGTTGTGTGCCAGTGTCGCGAGCGATGATTTGAATGTTTTTTTTTGTTTTTTAGGAGGACGAAAATGTTGGTCTTGTGCGTAATTTTGTTCGCGTTGATTTTTTCGAAAAATACCGGGGGTGCTATTGAATTGACATATATTGTTAGGAAGGAGGGGCAAACTTTGAAGCATAGTTGTATTGGAGAGGGAAATGAGAGGTATGAAGGTATAGGATGGACTTATCCGGTGCCGGAAAATGGAAAACTGCCTGAAGAAGGTAAATTTATTTAAATCCAAGGGCGTCGATAATTTTTTCTTTTGGGGGGTAACAAATTAAACAAAATAAATTTTCAAAACACTTTTATTGTTTGTATGCCTTTGCCCCTTGGCATATTGAGGAAAAGAATTATAAGGTAACAAAACTTAGGTACTTTATATTTAATGAAAATAAACATAATTCTTGTATTCTTCCTGAAGTAACCTTTTTTAAAAAAGCTTTGAACTAGAAAATAATATATTTTTTTACATGAAAAGTCAAATTTTGATAGCAAGTAAAATTGTTATTAAAATTCAACTTATACCACTTATTTAGTGAATATCGAGGTGAATAGATCATACTAGGAACGAAAATACTAGAATAACTTAGTAATACAATTTTTTTCAGTTATAAGTAAGGTAAGTTGGGGTAAGTGGGCCATAGATTTTCAACTTTTTTTCAAATTCCACTTTTACAAGATTATAACTACACCAATATATAAGATATTAATTATTGTTGATAATACATTTGAACAAGTGCAATATGCAGAGTGTGTTAAGGTAATGATATAGCTTATTACTTGATAAAAAAGTATTTTTTCAATTTTTTATTTTTTTGGTTACAAGTGGACCCAGTTCCCCTGAAAATTGGGGTAACTGGACCACTCTGATGTATTTCTCTCAGAAAGCAATGGAATATATAACAGGGTAACTGGGCCCAGTCTTTGTATACCTTACAATCTCAGAAAAATTTTGACTCCCATTAAAAAAAATGTTTTCAACCCTTTTTTGATTTTGTAAGATGGATTGTTGCCAACCGAAGAAAATAAAGGTTGAAATAAAATTGAAAACATTGTTTGAATAATGAAAAATACTGTATTTTTACAAGTATTATACAAATATATACAATTTGAATTGTGTTGCCTTTGATATCAACTAGGACATACTTTCCTGTCTTAATGTTTTCTTCGAAAACTGCTGTTTCCATTTCCACTTGGTCAATACGTTCTGTTTCATATTCGTCACATAAGTTCATGAGATCTATAACTTCATCATCTGTATCAATAAGTTGAAATGATGTATCATTTTTACTGGTCTCCATGTCATTTTAAGTTTTTATTTTCTTATTCCGTTTTCCTTGACATCTTTCTCAACTGTTATCTTTTTTGTTTTTAGGCTATTCTTCTTCTTCAGAAGTTTTTCCTCTAATTTCTTACTTTTTTCTTGTAAAGCAAACTCCTCTTTCCTCTTGTCTTCCTCTCTTTTTTCTACATACTCAGAGTACAGGGTAACTGGGCCATGACTGGGCCATGACTGGGCCCAGTTTCCCTGAAGGTATGGTCCAGTTGCCCCAATCCACTAAATCAACTGGGGCAACTGGGTCATAACCCCCTAAGCCCAAAAAAGAGCAGTATATGCAAAAAAACCTTACAGGTGGTTACATGAACATTAGCTTAGCTAAATGCATTGACATTTTATTCTTAAAACAAAACAATTAACTTAACAAAAATTATTGACTCCGTCCATGCACTGTGTTGTTGGAGAAGTAAAACAAGGTCAACATTTAGAGCAGAAAATAAAATACTTCTTACCAGGCTAGACACAAAATGGCTGTTGTTTTAGTTACTTCTGTATACCAGTGTTGACACAACAGAGAGAAATTTCCTTGTGACAAGTAAAAAAAAATCTGGTGAGGGATGGCCCAGTTACCCCATGGGCCCACTTACCCCAACTTACCTTACCACTTTTCCTCTGAACGGCTCATATAAATAAGTAGGCAAAAAACTTTTTTTTGTCAAAAGTCTATCTGGGGGGGGGGTCATTACCCCCCACTTATCGACGCCCTTGTTTAAATCTTTATATTATAACTTTGAAAAAAAGTAGTGAGTGTTAAGTATTGAATGGATTTGTCCGTTATTACTTTGTGATGATACATTTTAACAATAAATGAAAAACAATTTATTTTGTTTTTTATCATTATTTTTATTTGAATGTTTGGGATTGCATCAGTTTCGTAGTAATACTACATTTTCATGCAAATGAACATTTTTCGGCATTGTACAGTTTTCATAAAGGTAGGCAGATATACAAAGGAAGATTTTTGAAGATTATCATAGTATTGGGAATTTTCTATTTTAAGCTGAATAAATTTACTACTAACATTGAATAATTCTAGAAAACATCAAATAATAGGGAATTATGTACATCTGTTTGGTAATTTAAAAAATTGACCGAGTTATTTTTATTATATTTATATATTTCTATAGATTCTGAAATACCTACTCAGTTTTTTAATTTTTGGAGTACCTAGTAAGTAGGTATATAACATTTTTATATTTTCTTGAAATGTGCGACCTGAATCTAGAAAGTGTTTTGTAAAGTTTGAATTTTCTTTTTTCTTTATTCAATCCAGGGGAGGGGAACTGGGGGAACGCCTCCCCCCAAATGGCCCGGCCCCCCTAAAATGTTGCTGCTACCCCTATAATGTGACATACTAAGGCTTAAATAATTACAAGATCAGCAAAAATTTAATTTGACTCAATTTCTGAAACAAAGATGTTGAAAGTACGGATACGGAAAGGAAATGCAATAAGGTCAGAAATAATATAAATATCGACGAATATTGAAGAGACTGGTTGGACTTCCACTTGCACATGCATCACGATATCAAAATTGAACCAAAAAATGTTATTAATCGTTTTGCAAAATCAAAAACTCACCGTCTATGCCTCTAATATGACTAGTGCAAATGGATGGCAATTTTCAAATAGCATTTATTTATTGCTTTTCTTTGATTTATTTACTTTTCTGTTTACCTATTTTTCTTTGACTATTTTATAGAGAGACCCACAATTTGTATTTAATATAAGTACATAGTAATTTTAAGAATTTCGAATATATTCGTTTTTACTTTTCTTGTGTTATTTAGGTATTTGGGGTAACACGTAACTCATAATTCGAGTTATTTTATGAAATTTCATTATTTTAATCTTCTCCATCTTCTGTAGCCCACATATGTTAAATTTTTTTAAATTAGAAGTCAAACTAAATCAGTGAAAGCTTATTCTTATGTTTAATGTCTATGTTGGATTGATTGGGCCGATACTTGGTGTAAATTAATAAACATATTAAAACAATGGTTAAAAATAACAATTTACACTAAAAGTGTAAATTGTTATTTTTAACCATTGTTTTAATATATTAATGTCTATGAATACAGTTTTCAAATATTTTTGCAAATGGTGTTTTGATTGGGAGCTACTCGATTTATCATTGCCCAAAATACCAGTACCTTTGAATATAATTATAATAATACATTAAAAAACAATTGAGAGAATTCTTGTGAAGGTTTGAAGGCTACTCGAATATTATTTTTGAAGAGTATGTTGCCGATTTTGTTTGAAATTGAGCCAAAATAAGTTGATGATGAAGGTATATTTTTTTCTGTAATTTGATATGTGGGTATATTTGGTTAAATGTTATTTGTTTTTTATATATTAGTGAGTTAATAACAGCATTATCTCAACCATTATTTCTTGCTATTAGTTTAATTTTGTCGCGTTCTATACTTCGTCCATATAATATATTGAGCAGGGGCGTCTAGTCAAAGGAGGCTAAGCCTCCTCAATAATATTCCGTGTATCACTAATATATTATATTGAATAGTCAGCATTCAGCATATTCATATTAATCACAATCATATTATTTTATGCACCTACCTTCCTTTCAACCTACATTATATAATATAATTTATTAATTAAGATAGAAGTTATTTACATTTACTGCATTTCGTTCATTTCAAGATTTGTGGCAACGCTGCGGAGGCTTAGAAAGGTATATTCTCAACGTTCATTATGCCTACCACAGAAAAGCAAACAACGGTGCAAATACTCCGAATGAATACTTCATTGCAATAGAAAAGCAAAACATATGTAAATGGCAACACCGATAGGAACCCAGTCTCATACAATGTCGACCAATCACAACTATAGAATTTCGCGTGACATCGAGTGAATTCGTTGGAAAGCATTAATTGAATCGTAGTATGATCGTAGTTACTAATGGCGGCGTGTTTACTTATATTGCTCGCGTATTGTTTTAAAATGAGTTTGGTTACTGAAGTTAATTTCAAGAATTTCAATGGTGACTTAGTGGAATATTTGTTATCCCATAACTTTAGTGCACTAAGTTATGAGGATAAAGTTTTGATAAAAACATTGCGACCTACCCCTGAATTAAACAATTTGGTGCAGCGTAACAGACAACAAAACCGCGGTTTTAATACAAGGAATTATGAGAGACATCCTTGCCTAACCGGATCACAGGTAAAAAATAAATTATTTTGTTGGCAGTGTTTACTTTTTACTAGTGAAAATGTCTCTGTTTGGGGCCGCTTAGGATTTGAGGATTTAATTCTGTACCTAGTTGAAAGTGAGGAATTTTTCACCGATAAAGTAACTTTAAATACAGCACGCGGATTAATATTTACTTACAAGATAAGGAATTTATATATTTTTTAAACATCTTTAAATTAAAATTTGAACTAACAGAAATAGTTTTTCAAATCTTACAGCACAAGTTTTCAGATGTAATTTACTCACGAAATCGGCTCAAGTTTCTTTTGGAAAAAATTTCAGAATTTCGTGCAGAAGTTTATTTTAAAAACTATTTTCTGTATTTCAAACTACTCATGATACGACTCAATTTAGCCCAAAACGAAAGAAACTCAGTTACGCAGTTACTATATTAGGGGTCAAATAGAAATAAGGTTCTCTGATTTGAAAGAACTGCATTTCTTCGACTTACTCAATAAAAATTTGTTAACCGGATTTTCGGCTAATTTTCCAGATAGCCTTTTGGAAAATTTATGTCAAAAATACACTTTTTTTGATGAGGTGGCCATAAAAAGTGAACTGTGTGTTGTTTATAATGACAATGAAATTTTGGGGCATAATGAAAATCATGTGAGGACTATTAAATACCTTTTTGATAATGATTTGAATCAAGATTTACCCCAAGTTTATAAACTCTTATGTCTAATTGTTTCTATCCCGGTGACATCGGCTTCCGTAGAGCGCTCGTTTACCACTCTTAAGAGAATTAAAACTTATTTACGAAATTCAATGAGCCAGGATCGTTTGGAAATATTAGTTTGTTGTCTATTGAAAAGGAATTGGTGAAACTTTTGGCGAAAGACAAAAAATTTTATGAGGATATTATAGATCATTTTGCTAACGTTAAAGATCGCAGAATCCCGCTAATCTTAAAAAATATATAATAACTTTTTATGAATAGATGAATTGATTAATTGGCTGAGAAGAGTTTTTGTGAATATTGTAAATAGTTGTAGGTCTCAAGGTAGACACTCGAAAGTGAAAACAAATTAATAGCATAGGGTGCTTGTTTTACTTTGATTTTCTTTAAATTATAAGGCGGTTGACCTTGAAATCCTAAAAATTTTCGCCTATGGTGTATTTTTTAACACCTCTTGTATCCTCCTCAAACCAAAACCTCACGAGCCGCCACTGATATTGAGTTGATGTTCTGGAATTACTTTTTGGTAGTATGAACTTTTTTCTGCTTCTGTAGATTGAGTAGGAGAGTTGCTCACCTTCGCAGCCACTGTGAATAAACTTAGCGGGTTAAGTATTTGTATGTAAAAAAGTCATAACAATACGACCTTAGTGATAAAACTCTGCTGTTATTTTGATTTTATTTACTTAGATTGAGTTATAATTCTAATCAGGTAGGATAGGCATATATTCCAAGATCGATACAAAGCAATAATTTGGAATTTAGTACAAAAAACCTAAAATTAAGTAATTTTATTTCAACAGCAGAAATGATGAATATGGTTTGAGTTCTCTAATTCTAAATGCTGGCTATTCTTATCTAGAAAAAACTGAATATTTTCATACTTGAAATGTTTAGATAACTAGATTATTCACGATATGAGTCATTAAAAGTAAAACCACCATTATGATGAATAAATGAACAACTGTCCATTGTCGACTATATATCGAGTTCTGAAACAATTTTTGAATTCTATCAAACGAAAATGAAAATTTAAGAGAACGAACCTCTAATTGAAATTAAATTTCATATACTTACACTTTCGTACACATTTAATTCATCATATAATATTCCCAGTAAACATTTTGCTCTTTTATTTAATGAATGAAGTTCTTGTATGCTTACTTATCCTTCAACGAAATGGAGAACTCATATTAACCTCTTCGGACCCCAAATAGCATATATGATACTTGAGGATCTGAAGCATGTTTAGACTGCTTAAATTCAATTTACGGGTGTATCCCGTTGGTATCGTATCTGATATGCTTCTCGTGCCTTAGAAATTCACATTTTACCGCCTTCCAATCAGTTCTCTGAAAACAACAGAACAAATAACATGGCCTCGCAAGCTCATAGACGAAAGTATTATTATTTCAAACGTTAGTAAAATTATTTTGATGTTGAAAAAGCTGTTTGCTTATAGTTTTTGATGACTGGAGTTAGGAGAAAATAGTTAATGTAGTTTTCAATTATAACATCGGATATTTGAACGGTTGTATCACTGCTGATACCTTGGGTTTTCGAGACTACAATATTTCTTAAATTACTAAAATAGGTTATACACGTTCACCGTGTGTATTTCAATTTTTCACAGCACTTAATCAAGCTGAACTGGAGGAAGAAATCGCTAAAATTGATGAGATGTCAGATTTGCAAAATATTGATCCGGACAACTCAGACTTTGAATCTTCAGACGATGAAGACAATTTTGAGCTGTTAATTTTCCTGAGGAGAATTTGCCAGAAAGAAACGAAATAGCTTCACAAGATAATTTCGACTCTTCGGACCATGAGTTGCCTTTAGCAAATCTCGTGGATCTTGACAAATGACAGAGTAACTTATAAGTAAACAATTTACCAAAAAGAATTCGATTATTAGTATTCCTCTGGTCAAGGTCTTATACAGTCTATAAAACAGCTACTAGAGTATTTCTTAAAATATATAGACCAGAATACATGATTGGAATATCGTCAGCATGCAAATTGTCTAGGCTTCCAAAAGAAGCATATTCTAGATTATTTGGCATTCAAAACAAAATTGGCTGAATCCCTAGTATTCAATTCCAAACATGTAGCAAGTGACAAAAGCATTTGTGAAAGCGATTGAGATGGACCTGCAGCTAAATTAAGAAAAGTGGTACCTTTTCCGCTACAAGAGCTAAGGAAGCATGAAGCCAAACATTCGCCCGAAGACACAACCCGTTTCCAAAAAAGTAGGTCCAAATGCAGACTTCCAGGTTGTGGGCTATTTTATGGCTTTAACTCGAGCAGAAATTGTTTCGAAGTAGCACATTCCTATTTAGAATTTACATTAGGCCAAACAAGTTTGATGAATTGGATAACTAAAATTTTTCGAATTTGTATTGTCAAAGGCTCAAGGTATCAAATATGATACCACCCCCAAAGCCCCCAAAGACACAGGATTTTTGATATTAATTTTCTGTTGTTAGTTGTTTCTATTTCAACTGAAAAATACATATATTGTTAACATTAAGAAGAGAATTTCACTTGGGTCCGAAGAGGTTAAGAGGTCACGTATTTCTAAAGTTTATCTGATACACTTGGAATCTATACTTGATTACGGTTTGCTATTAAAGCGTGGTTCTTCAGTACTCAGGCGATGTAGTTCGCGAATTATTTTTTCTGAATAATAGTATATTACATAATAAGTGTGGTAACTAGGTTTTTAGCACACGCTAAGTGAAGTTTGAAAAACGAGCCGCAGGCGAGTCTTTTCATTCACTTAAGTGTGCTAAAAACCTTTACCACGCGAGTTATGTATACTATTTTATCTACAACCGTTCGTTTTGATTAAATACAAATTAATTATAGCCTAAAACTTCCCAACTTGGTCATCAGCAATGTTTTAACTTTTTTTATTGTTATGAAAATTAGGATGTCATAGCGACAAAAAAAAGCAACGCTACTTTGAAGTTGTCAAAATGTCAGTCGAAAATATGGAGATTTCACGGCTAGTTTAATAATTTTTTACCGCACTAGTGCGTTAAACTGATTTTTACCGCACTAGTGCGTTAAAGTAATAGTTACCGCACTAATAAGGGTGTGTAAAAACATAATTTACGCACGGTTGTAGATAAAATAAATTATATTCTAATTTTCATTTCCTCGATGCACTTCTATTTAATTTATAATCAATAAGATTATTTTGTTCATTACATGTTAGGGGGCATCTATTAATTACGAGAGGTGTTTGGGCGGGGTCGAGGAAAATCTCACTCAATCTCATGTGGGGGAGGGGATGGTCTCATCAAATATCACGTAATTTTTTTGTGTGCAAAAAACAGTATAAAATTGCAAGAGAACTGGGTTAACTTAAGAAAAAATGTTTCTCCACTAAAATATTCATTTATTAAATATGAAAAACAACTAACATTATTGGTTAACTATTGATTTTCTTTTTTTTTTTTTGAATTTAGCTTCACCTCGAGGTAAAAACGCTATATTTTTTTATTCTTCGTTGGTAAAAATTGGGAATTCAAATTCCCTAATGAACTCATATGTGTTTTATCGATATCCGTTGGAATTTTTAAAATCGGGCCAGTTACCAACTTTTTGTCGTGAGACTATAACCCCTTTAGCTTCGCCTCGGGGTAAAAATGAAGTAGATACTGTAATTTATATCACAGTTAAGGTTTTGATTTTCAATAATTTTAAGTTCATATAAATATTTTTGTTCTATTTCAATTGTTCAGTTATTGATGGCATGTATATAATGTAGGGAATGGTGCAAGCATGAATAAACACTCTAATTATTTGGCATATTTTCCTTAGTTATCAAATATAGAAAGTAGTTTTAGTTGAAAATGATAGAGAAACATTTTCAATACCTCAAATATTGAAGTCCACAAACAACAGTTTAATTATTGACGTTATTCAACGTTAGGAATTTATGAATAATGCAAAAATGAGTCAAAATAGACATATCCCAAACATTTATTTATAAATAGAAAATATTTGCAAGGGTATTTCGCATATTTCGAAATTGATAATAATGAAAGTGGAAAACGGTTCTATATTAGGTACCTACCTACTTCTATTGATTATTTTATTATGTTTCTCTTTTATTTCCATTAAGCATTAAGACATTTAAGAAATTGGTTAAAAAAGTGAACAACAAGGTTATTTGTATTAAACCTATTGACTCGAGTCAACTAGCAGATTCCATCAAAGTAAACAAGACTCACGATGTAGGGAAAATCATTTTAAGGGAGCCCATATTACAAAACACGAATTCATATGACACGTGTCGATGACGAGGTCAGCATGTTTTCTGTATTTATTATAAATTTAGTCAGTTTATTATATGCATAATGGATGTATATTTTTATGTCAGGACAAATAGCGAATATAATTTTCCAATATTTTTATAAATATGATCAGGCGCGGATCCAGGCCCGACTTTTGGGGGGGAAACTTTTAGATATTCAAAAGCCAAAAGGTACTGGTATGTTGGGCTATGGTAAATCGAGAAGGTCCCAATCAAATCACTTAGGTGTGGCCCAGGCCATTTGGGGGGGGGGTCCCTCCAGATACCCCCCTGAATCCGCTCCTGAATATGATCAACTTTCATATAGTAAACCATTTTACTCAACTAGAATCAATAGAAATAAAAATTGGCGACTTATCTTTGTATTGTGACTATTTTACTGACTAAGGGCACTTCAGTCATTACTTTTTTCGAGTAGAAACCATTGACTTAATACACGTAATAAATATACAACATATAATAGTGTGTGATACCTACTTATCCATATAATTGTTTCCAGATTCATATTATGTGCCAACCATCGATAATAACTACAACTGTAAATTTTCCCACAATGAGTACTGCAGTAAGGTGTGGTCCATGAGAAATTGGGAAATTGACAATAATACTACTAGAAGATATGACTATATTTCCGACGAAAGATGGGAAGGTGAGTTTACTTCAAAGTTATTTAAAAAAATTCAACTTTCTTCGATTACCGAAAAGAGAGTTAACCTCGAAGTTAACCTTTAAAATGCACTTTTGTCAAATTTCATTCAATTCTGTACAGCGTAGAAAAATTTGTTTTTTTTTAATGTAAACTCCCAAATCTACTCACGGGCAAACGGTACATTTTGCTATATAAATTAATTGGGTTCCATCGACTTATCTTGACCTCTACTACACGTGGTACTTCTGTGTCCCAGCAGTTTTGGGACAGCATATATATATATATATATATATATATATATATATATATATATATATATATATATATATATATATATATATATATATATATATATATATATATATATATATATATATATATATATATATATATATATATATATATATATATATATATGCCGGATTAACATTTTTTGAGCCTATAGGCTGAGAAGTGGTGCATCGTTAAGGGGACGAAAACCCCAAAATTTCATGGTTCGGTATCAGGTGATTTTTATACTATGGCGAAAAATAATTGAATTTCAAAATTTAAAAGTCAATTTTTAAATTTCGAAATTTCTTCTTCAAATTTCAATTTTAGGGGAGTCCTCGTTTGGTGGGGGCCTTTAGGCTGCAGCCTTCTCCAGCCTATTGATGAATACGTAATTAATCGTTATCATATATTATATAATAATGATTATTTGTGAAAAGCTTTACAACTCAGTTTTTATGTTAAATTATTAAATTATAATTAGATTGATTAACAAAACTAAATTTGAATTTACTACGTTTATTATCACAAAATATTTTGAAAAATATAACACTGCGATTGCAATTTCGGTCACTAGACCATCATCGGGCAGATTGAGTTAAGAACTGAATACAAAATAATTATAGATTTGCGCTTACGGGTGGGAAAGGATTATTGCAGGTACCTAAATAGACAAGAGGAACATATTTCAAGAAGGGCTAATCGAGTGAATTTCACAAATTGGTACAATACAATGTTCTTAGAAAAGTCATTATTGTTTTAATACACTAAATATAGGAGAATATATCAAGTCAATCTGGTCGTTCAGCAAGATATCTTTTGCATTATGATTGAGTTTAAAAATTTCTAATGATTCTAAGTAAGTAAGTTCGGCTCCTTTCGGTAATTTGTGCATGATTTGAAAATTATCTATTTGTGAAAATGGGTGGTGGTTTTCACGGCAATGATTTGAAAACGTTGAATCCGTTTTATTTTTCAAAAAAGATTGTTGGTGTTCTTTAAATCTTGTCTTGAACGATCGACCAGTCTGACCTATATATACTCCTTTACATACAGGACAAATCAACTTATAAACTCCTGAACTTTCAAATTTTGAAGTGATATCTTTGGCATTGAATAAAAATCCTGAGAGTTTTGTGAGGTTTGAAAGCAATTTTAATATTACATTTAGGTATGACATTAGCAACTTTTTCTGTTAGAGGACCAAAATATGTTAAAGATGTGAATTTTTCCGATTTTTCTACTTTTAATTGGGGATATATGCTGTTGTACGCTAGTTGATTACGTTTCTTGTTTATCATTTTATCTATCAAACTAAAATACACTAAATATAGGAGAATATATCAAGTCAATCTGGTCGTTCAGCAAGATATCTTTAAACAATAATGACTTTTCTAAGAACATTGTATTGTACCAATTTGTGAAATTCACTCGATTAGCCCTATAAAACTCATGATTGACTGTTCTTATCTTATCTTATTGATAGGAGATATATGCAGACAAATATAGGATAAATAGGTCAAAACCTGGGATCTCACATCGTGGTGCCAAAATTTGATATTAGGCGTCATTACATTAGAAAAATTCTCTTTCAATTGAAATATTGAACACTTTTTAATGGATAAGCGTTCAATTCAATTGAATATATTTTGAATACTACATATGTTGTAAATAAGTACAATTTTTCCGTTAGAAAATTAAAATCCACCACTGAAAACCAAAATTACATTTAGTTTTTGAGATATAACTAAAACTTGATATTTTTCTTATGGAACGTGCCTTATTTTATTTTTTTCATAAAATCTACATAAAATTTCCTTCAAAATGATGTATCACACGCAAGGTTTTGATTATTAATTTTTTCAATATATCACGTTTTTAAAAATTACCATAGTTGGCTGCGACTTTGACATTGTGTATATCACAAAAAGATATCATTTTTTAAATCAAGTGAGTCATGCCTTCAAAACTGAGTTTATCAGAGTGAGCTTTAATAAAAACAAGAAGTTCTTGGGTATATCAACCTACAAGTATTGGCATATTAACAAAGAATTACTTACTGTTGCCATTTTCGAGCAAAAATTTATTAAAATGTTTCAACATTTGTATGACATGCTGAAGTGTCTTATAGAAGAAAAACCTAATATACACATGGTTCATTTAAGAAGCCAAGACCAATAACCTATAAAAATCTAATTATAGACAAAGAATTAGATTAATTGACAGTTTTATGCTTTTTCAAAATACTTCTTACTGTTGTTCTAGCTACTTCGGTATTCCATTCCATTGCTCTGGTGGATGTGTTTGGAGGAAGATTTATTTTCCCCAAAACTGTAAATTCCTCTTATTCTTTCTATATTATTAGATTGCCAAAATTCAGTTAATCGCTTGGTAAATATTTTTTTTCCAAAAACATAAAAAAGTCATTATTTTTCGAGCTCAAGAACCTCGAAAATGAACAAAACAATAGTATCCATTTTGAATGTTTTGTGCTCGAAAATTGCTGGAAGTTTTAGAGAAGATTTCAGGATCAACCATTTTTCAAATTTTTCTGTTTCAATTCTATCTAATTGTATTTGAACCATTTTACATGATGTGTTCAGTTAAGGGGTAGGTAGGATCGGGGGGGCCCGCGCATGATAGAGAGAGAGAAATAGCTTTATTGTCATATAAAATCACAAAATTTTCTTCCCTAGCCTTACCAAGCTAGTTAGTCGAGTCGTGAGTTTTTCTCAGAGGTTTCCTCATGGTAATGTGAGTCACTGCTTGCACACTTATAAGGCAAATGCTGGGACAGTATTAATCCTCTGAACCCTACCCACACTTCCTATGTTCCATAAATATCCCGTCTCACCTATCCTTAATGCACTTGTACATACAAGTGTATCCTCTGATCTGGCTGAAGGAGTTAATCCCAAACTCAAGCTGCCCGCCTCCCTGACACATACTTCAGGGAGGAATGAAACACGTGTGTTTCCTTTTTTTCCGTAGCCTTACAACCCAGGGTGGGTTTTTGCTGCCTGTACTACCTGCTTCCATCTGTTACAGTCTACTGCAATTTCCTGCCATCTATTTACTTCGATTTCCAGAGTTGAGAGGTCCTTTTTTATGTTATCTCGCCATCTCAATTTAGTTCTTCCTAGCGGCCTCTTTCCTTGGGGGGCCTCCTCCCATACAGATTTAATGAGTCTTGTGTTCTGACTCCTTTGTATGTGACTAGCCCATCTCAGCCAAATTTCTTGTATGAAGAATTAAAAATGAAATTTAACAATAATAACTAACAAAACAAAACACACTTTCTAGAGTGCCGCGCTAGGGCCCGGCTTCGACTATTTGGCCAGTCTGGCACGAGCTTGTTCATATTAACTGTGGTATATTTAAAATGTGATTGCAGACTGCAGTTTACGCTGCAACAATAGTTATTTATGTACCAAGTGCGTTATATAGATCCTAACGCCCAATGGGCGTTAGGATCTAGTAACGCACGTGGTGCATACAAGATTTTATTTTTCACGAAAAAATTATTATATTATAATGAAAAATCGATTTTGAAATTGGTTAATTGCTCCTATACTTTCCATTTTCCATCTCATAGTAGGCATGTCATTTGTTGATATTTTGACGTTCCTGAATATTTTTGTCATCATATTTAGTGAATGTCATTGCTGCTTTCTTCGTGTAGTCTTATAGGAATAATGGAAATGATAATGAATTTACCCAAGAATATCATATTAAATGCAGCCAAAGCTGCGAATAATTCATTGACGGAGAAATACAGAGTCGAATACGACAAGGATTATGAATTATTCAATCAATGAAAGTTGCTTCATTTCTCCTCGTACAATGAGCGGGCGATATGATCCATAACGCCCGCGGGCACAATGAGTTTATTTATAGCAACCGTATCTAAGGTAAAATCAACAAATAATATACAAGTGAAAAATAAATTTATTATACGCATAATTCAATGCCAGGTAATAAAAATGAACAAAAGACTTTCGTCATTCCTATTTTATTTAACACTGTATATCTATATGCTACTTATCGGCGAATTTACAGAGACCTTGCATCATGCATAAATTGTTTCAGGTTTGAATTTTTGAAAGAATTGCATACACATACGAACTTTTGATGTTCAAGTTATTATTAGGGACCTGACCGTTAGGTATATTTACTTTAAGCTGATTCCTTTAAGATTCATTATACTAATTGCAAAACGATCGTAAAGTTACATCTGCCCTAGCGAAAATATTAGCATGTGAGATATTGCGACTGAAGCATTCTATTTTTAGAAAATCTCTAACGTTTTTGAAGTAGGTGGAACGATAATTCAAAGTAACGCTCATACTTCTGGTTGAATACAAACCTTGAAATAATAATTTCGTGTTATTCTTTGCATATTATGAAATTTAGAATATATTATCGGATTTTAATCAAACAAAAATATCACTGAATTCAAAATGACCATGAACTGTTATTTAACAATTCTTATATTGAATTATAATAGAGAGGGGATGTAATTTTCTATTTCAATTATATGAAATTAAAATATGCTTTATTGCCTTTAAAATTATTAAAATTTATTGACAAAGCGAAAAATATAAAAACTAAACATAACCCCTGAGAGGATGCATGTCATACAACATAAAAGAGTCGTTATGAATACATTATTACCAACAACACATCAAACCCACATTTCCATACAAAATATACAAACTTTACATTATTAACAATAGAACTTTTTCCGAAACCGGGTTAAATGAACAATTTTTTTTGTTTCAAAACCGTTGCTTGTGCTATTCAATTTGGTCATATCGATCAATAAATGCAGGGGGTCATAAAAACGGACCTCCATATTTACACCTATGATACAAATATTCGACATCTTTGAATCAGTATTGCGAATCCAGCCACTCTCCGTGAAATTTCCATACAGTGCAATAGCCTGTTTTTTTTCGACAAAAGACGACTAAAAAAATATTTCCAAAAATGACCTTATCTTAGAGAGAGAGAGAGAGAGAGAGAGAAAACAACTTTATTGAATAAGGATCCAAAGGGCTATCAAACTAGGTTTTCCTAGAAAAAAATTTCTGTTCTGTGTGACAGCAAAAAAGAGTGCAAAGGATATTAGAGTAAGGATAATAAGTTTTCAAATAGTGGTTGCGCTGGGAATTTCCTTTTCGGTCTGTGATGGAGGGAACTTTTGTGTACTAGTGGTTTCATCAGGTCGACGTTGTACTGTTGATGAATGAATTTATATAGATATTTGTTCGAGGGTTTATGTAGGGGATTGTTGGGAGAACTTATCGTAAGTAATTGCACAAGTGCATCAAAATTACCGATAATTTTGCATGACAGCGTGTTGTCAAAAAACTGCATGAGTTCATTTTGAACATGAAAATGACCGAATGCAGTTTTTCAAAGACAACACGCTGGAATGTGAAATTATCCGGTTATTTTGATGCACGAGTGTAATTTTGGGGAATATTTCCCGAATAAACTTTCAACTTGTCAAACTGACGTTAGTAATTCATCAATTCTCAGCTTGTCATCAATAACCGTAATATGAACTATGCAATTATCGGTCTACAGTGCAATTGTCGCAGGGCTCTTTCGCTTTCTACAATGCAATTATCGCTGTAATTTTCGATAATTGCATTCCATTTCCAAGGGATTTTTGACAGGAGGGAAATATTCGTAAGTAATTGCACAAGTGCAACAAAATTACCGATATTTTTGCATGACAGCGAATTGTCAAAAAACTGCATGAATTCATTTTAATTTTTTCTCTAAAATATGAAAATGACCGAATGCAGTTTTTTAAAGACAACGCGCTGGAATGCGAAATTATCCGGTTATTTTGATGCACCAGTGTAATTTGGGGAATATTTCCCGAATAAACTTTCAAATTGTCAAACTGACGTTAGAAATTCATAAATTCTTAGCTTGTCATCAAAAAACGTAATATTAACTATGCTACTATGCAATTATCGGTCTACAATGCAATTATCGCAGGTCTCTTTCGCTTTCTACAATGCAATTATCGTAAGTAATTGCACATTACCGATAATTTTGCATGACAGCGTGTTGTCAAAAAACTGCATGAGTTCATTTTCATTTTTGGAGAAAGAGCCCGACACCGAAGGTGGAGGGCTCTTTCTCTAAAATATGAAAATGACCGAATGCAGTTTTTTAAAGACAACACGCTGGAATGCGAAATTATCCGGTAATTTTGATGCACGAGTGTAATTTGGGGGAATATTTCCCGAATAAACTTTCAACTGACGTTAGTAATTCATGAATTGTCAGCTTGTCATCAATAACTCGTGATATGAACTATGCTACTATGCAATTATCGGTCTACAATGCAATTATCGCAGGGCTCTTTCGGTATTATGAACTATGCTACTATGCAATTATCGGTCTACAATGCAATTATCGCAGGGCTCTTTCGCTTTCTACAATGCAATTATCGTAAGTAATTGCACAAGTGCAGCAAAATTATCGGTTATTTTGATGCACTTGTGCAATTACTTACGATAATTGCATTGTAGAAAGCGAAAGAGCCCTGCGATAATTGCATTGTAGACCGATAATTGCATAGTAGCATAGTTCATAATACCGAAAGAGCCCTGCGATAATTGCATTGTAGACCGATAATTGCATAGTAGCATAGTTCATAATACCGAAAGAGCCCTGCGATAATTGCATTGTAGACCGATAATTGCATAGTAGCATAGTTCATATCACGAGTTATTGATGACAAGCTGACAATTCATGAATTACTAACGTCAGTTGAAAGTTTATTCGGGAAATATTCCCCCAAATTACACTCGTGCATCAAAATTACCGGATAATTTCGCATTCCAGCGTGTTGTCTTTAAAAAACTGCATTCGGTCATTTTCATATTTTAGAGAAAGAGTCTACAATGCAATTATCGCAGGGCTCTTTCGCTTTCTACAATGCAATTATCGTAAGTAATTGCACAAGTGCATCAAAATAACCGATAATTTTGCTGCACTTGTGCAATTACTTACGATAATTGCATTGTAGAAAGCGAAAGAGCCCTGCGATAATTGCATTGTAGACCGATAATTGCATAGTAGCATAGTTCATAATACAGCGTGTTGTCTTTAAAAAACTGCATTCGGTCGTTTTCATATTTTAGAGAAAGAGCCCTCCACCTTCGGTGTCGGGCTCTTTCTCCAAAAATGAAAATGAACTCATGCAGTTTTTTGACAACACGCTGTCATGCAAAATTATCGGTAATTTTGATGCACTTGTGCAATTACTTACGATAATTGCATTGTAGCATAGTTCATATTACGGTTATTGATGACAAGCTGAGAATTTATGAATTACTAACGTCAGTTTGACAAGTTGAAAGTTTATTCGGGAAATATTCTTATTAATTTCTAAATTCATGAATAAACTGTCGTCATATTTTAATTTTTGAAAGGAAGAGTAATGAACTCTGATGGGGGCCTGCTCGCTATTTGAATGTGTTTCGAAATAAGATAGTAACTGTTCCCTGGCAATGAACAAATAACGGCAGTTGATTTATAACTCCTAGAAGAGTGATAAATTATTAAACATTGTAACCGCAGTAAATAACTTTATTCGCTCTTTTAAGGATGATGAAATCTCATTATCAATAACAAATATGTCATAATGTAAGATTCTATCGAAATATAATAAATTGCATTCAACCAACAGTTTATTTATTTATTTTTGATATTTCTGGTATAACTGAAGTTGAAAGACTGGGTTGATTAAGTGGTGCGTTACTTCTTTTAGGTTGGAATTAAAAATCAAATAACCCAGTCTTGTAAATGTCTAATACATTTGGTAATGAAACAATGACAGTTGTCTTGAAAAAAGTGTATTGGCACTATTGGCAGATCAAACCTTGCTGTACTGATCTCTCCGCATATTTTTCGGTGCATTCTTATGGGAAATACAGTTCAAGAATACAAGTACAAAATATTTCAAACTTGAATATAAAAGTATTATGTACGATTGCTAAGTAGTAGTAGACATAGTCAGAACTAGTTACAAATCTACAAATTGATTTTACTAGTTTTTCTTACTTCTTTAATGTCTAGGACGTCTTATTTCTTTCATTTATTCAACTGAATGCAAAAGTTCGATTGTATTTATGTTATCATGTTATCTTCTTGGTGCAACATCTTGTTTAACCTAAGTAGGTATATACTCAGAAAGTTTAAAATTTTTTCAGTGGAGGCTCGTGAGGTGTTTGTTTAAGGAGGCTACAAGAGGTGTTAAAAATACACCATAGGCGAAAATTTTTAGGATTTCAAGGTCAACCGCCTTATGATTTAAAGAAAATCAAAGTACCCTAAAATATTAATTTCTTTGCGAAAAAATTATTTTCACTTTCGAGTGCCTTGAGACCTACAACTCCTATTTACAATATTCACAAAAACTCTTCTCTGTCAATTAATCAATTCATCAATTTTTTTTTCTTTCACAAAATAGGTACCTACCTACCTACTTAACAAACTTGTTACCTATTCGAGGAATTAATCAATTGTAGCCCAGCAAGAAGCAACGGGAAGGTGAGAGTTTTTCTTGCCAAAAATAAAATAGGATCCTCCCAAAAATAGATTAAAATAAAACAAACAGAGACATTTTCCCTAGTAAAAAGTAAACACTGCCAACAAAATAATTTATTTCTTACCTGTGATCCGGTTAGCCAAGGATGTCTCTCATAATTTCTGATATTAAAACCGTGATTCTGTTGTTTGTTACGCTGCACCAAATTGTTTAATTCCGGGGTAGGTCGCAATGTTTTTATTAAAATTTAATCATCATAACTTAGTGCACTAAAGTTATGGGATAACAAATATTCCACTAAGTCACCATTGAAATTTTTAAAATTAACTTCATTTTAAAAACAATACGCGAACAAACTAAATTAAAACCAAAACAAACTGTTTTCGTCCACAAGTGACTACGATTAATGCTTTCCAACGAATTCACTCGATTTTACCCGAAAGCCTATAGCCTGGCTTTTTTATGACATTAGTCAAGTGTATCTTCATTATTAAATGCATATAGATCGATGTAGGAATAAGAAAGGGATGTATATTAAAGGGGTTAATATATTATTTATTAACAAAATAAAAGTTTTACAGCATCAGTCTCGTTATTTTATAGCCACACCTCGTATAGTCAAAAGAATTCTTAACGATACATATGGTTGCTTAATGGTCTTGTTGATTTAGCAGCATTTTTATATTCACATAAATATGTCAATAATGAACTTTGGGAAAGCTAATTTATTATCCAAGAACTATGTCAAATGAACCATTTCAGATAAGCAATATCTCACAAAGAAGTTATACATTACAAGCACAATCCTTGAATTGAGAAATCATTAACTACAGTA